>CM060957.1:101920204-101972704 GCA_030765055.1 Mantis religiosa | reverse complement strand
ATTGAAGATAAATGTTAGACTTTAGAACGTGCATCGCCTATGTGTGTTGCCATGGAGAAATACCACATTGTGCGGGAATGTCAACTTAAAATGCATAGCAACAATAGCGGTAAGTATGGAATATTAGTTACATAGTGCAAAAATTATTTAAAAGAACTCACATATGGAGATGCTACAATGCAGTGTATGTGTGAACAACTTATTTGTTTTTGAAGTAGGCTAATACAGATTAACAGTGCATATTTTTGTTGAGATGAGATAACTCGAACCCTTATGTTTCGAGTGTTTTGAGGATAAAGGAAGGGGGGGGGGGTGCCTGCTGGGCAACATTGCAGCACCCACGTGGAGAAACAGATGACCTTCACGTATCTTATTTTAAAAATCAGACTGTACTTATCTCTCCATCAACCTTCCGATAACCTTGAATAATTGCCGCTGTATTACGATAATAATAAGTCAAAATTAAACAACTTGTGGAATGTATATAAGTATATGCCATTAAACTTCGGTATGCAATATTACTATACAGATAATTATGCAATATGATTACTTTAGGTTAGAAAAGGATAGGATAACGTGAATGAAGAGGACAACTAATACCTCGGCCCAATTTGGACCCTTTATCTATGCATACTCGGAAGATGCATGGCCTCCATGATCGAGTGGCATAGACTAAAAATGCACAGAGATTTCTCTAATAGTTTCTTTTCCTGAAGGAATCTCGTTAGTGACCCATACAAACCACTGTTCCGGGTAAACCTCGAACCAGCAACGGGAGAATCATCTGTTGTGGTCTAGAAATATAGTAGAACCTCGTTTACCCTGGGACCAGGGTCGATCCGAGTTAACAAAATTCCGGGTTATTCAGAGAATGACGGAAAAAAGATAAGAAAATATGTACATTGCCGAAATATTTTTAATGGAGTTTAGAAATTACTACCATCACATTTTTACCTAAAAACACACACACCATGTATACTGTAATAACCTAGGTATTTGCACTATACTACAAACTAGTCGATAGTGAAAAACGTCGTGAGTTTCTGCTGTCTCAGTTTAGTGTATTGCTTACGAGTAGCGCGATCTCTCATCCTCTTTAACGTTAGAAGCTCATTTGGCTTTGTTTCGGTTGACTCTCGAAATAAAGTATCAATTTCTCTACGTTTGCTACGGTTTGTCTATGGGTTATAACCAAAACTGTTCATCAACACTCTCTGAAACTGAATACTTTTTATTTTCAGTAACACTGCATGACGCAATAATGCCTTCCTCTGTAATAGGTTTATAACCTCCGTCATTGTCAATGTCATGTCAACATTGGAACAGTCAAATATGTTCTGAAAAGTGTATACAATCTTCTTCCACTCCTACTTTTCCTTCTTCAATCTTGTTTTTTGGCAAGTCACACACTCCAGGCCATAACTTTTTTCATGACTTTATCAAAGTTTCTATTCCTTCCTGGCATCATCGACCAACTCACAGTCTTATAGTCTATCGTTGTAGATTACACCAACCTAGCATTCAGCTTGCCCAACAGGGAAAATACAGGGAAACCTTCGCCACAAGAATCGAATCTAGAACCTCTCGAATGCAAGGCTTGCGCGATACAATGGAACCATTTCACTCAGATCTAATTAGTTTTCCATACGGGAACTCAGCGACCATAATATTAATTAATTTACGCAGATTGTAATTGCCAGAACGTGTGTAAATAATGGAATACAAAACCAAAGTGTTCTATTAGGAAAACTATATGGTAAAGTCCAGTGGTTAAATAATAGGTGCGTTTATGTATGGACAGTAACACAGCTTTGACAAGAAGCGGGTGCTGAGGCGGTTTGAAGGGTCCATTTTAGGATACTTTTCGTCTAGAACACCAAACAAGAAAATTACTTTAGCTAATTAATATTACTTTATCTCCTCTCTATATTTTGAAAGCATTATTCAGCTGATCTGATGCATTTTTCAAAAGGTACTCTTGATAAATACCAAACTGCACCCTTTTCTTTCTACAGTATCACGCTTTTCACTGCTGCCATTTCATGTACGTGCAGTCACTTCGGAAACCACTTTCACCGATTTTATTGTTTTTTAAGCCGTGTTTTTTATACAATCGAGAATTTTGGCCACGCACGCAGATTAACTTTTTTGTTTATTGTCTCCACATTCTATCGTCAGTCGGAATCTGCTTCACGAACACTGGTAATGCTGTAGTGAATCCGCTGATTGGATTTTCTTCCCTCTAGTCGATTATTGATTTGCAAGGGAAGTTACCTGAGCACTTTTTATTTTATTTTCCAGAGTCGTGCATGAGCGCAGAAGATACTATTTTTTCTCTTCAGATAATCCAACACTGCACCTTTCTCTCTGCATTTTCTTCTTGGAACTGATAGTCATTTTTGCCGTTTTACGTAATTTATTTCTTTAAATTATGTAGCCCAAATAACCTCAACTGGTACATCATTATCCTTAATCTTGGATTTTATTATATTTAGTAGAAACATTAACAATTTAAGACAAGAGGGCAGCATATGAAGATATATCATTGATTCAAAAGATTTAATTAAAACTTCTTATAGATTAATGGAGCTGAAGCATTAATATGGTCCAGAATTTTAATTTCAAACTCCAATATATCACTAGTAAGTTATATAGTTTATTAAATCTCACATATATGTAACAAATTTAGGATGCATGTGCTTGTGAAATTTCAAAACCTTGCAATTTTAAATGGATTTATTTAAAAACGGAGTGCCACAGTATTTAAATTATTATAATTGATTGATTTTAATATTCAATTTAAAGTTGAATGTGTAATATGTACACCAGACCTCATATTATTTTAATATTAATTCCAAACTTATTAATGGTTTATCTTTGGTACTTCATCTTATCATAAAACTATTATTTAAAACAATATTTTATAATACAAATAATTAAAATTATTAATGAACAGCACAGACGAGTTTTTAATTACCCCACTACTTATGACAGATTAATTTTATTCTTTAGTTTAAATTTCCACAGTGTGAAATTTATTAGTACGAAGATCTGCTAATAAGTCTCACAATAACAAAAATTTAAAATTTGTTTCTTTATTTCTCAGCATTATCCCCAGAAATGCTAATAAATTTGTCATATCGGTGTTCTAATTTAATTAAACCATCCGTAATGCGACTTATCATGAATACCTGTTTACCTGCTGTGAAATATTCGTCTTCCAAGACATTTTTTGAGGTTCGGGAACAGGTGGTAGTCACTAAGTGACTATCTAGCGAACAGAGTGGATGTTCAAGCAATTCAAATTTTAATTCATACTTTTTCCCATTGCAATGCCTGAACATTGTCGTGAAGCAACAACGCTTTTTTATTTTCCAAATGAGGTATTCTTCTTTTCACCACATCACTCAAACGTTGCTTTGTGACACTTTTACCCTTTTCCAAGTAAACAATAAGAATCATTTCCTGTGCATCCCAGGAAACACTCGTTATAAACTTGTTAGCTAACAAAACTGAGTTTGCCTTTTTTGGAGTTGGTCCACCTTGCCCAATCCACCTTTTTGACTGTGATTTACTTTCTGGAGTGTAGTGATGCACCCAAGTTTCATCCATTGGTAATAAACCGTCTCAAACATTTACTGGAATATACTTCAGGGCTCCAAATTCTTAAAAGAAACAGTTGTTCTTTGCAACTTTTGATAAGAAACGTGCTAGCCCTCTTGCACATACCTTCTAAAAGCCCAAAACATTACTTAAAATACTACTTGAACTTTAGTTTGATATGTTTACAGTCTCTGCTATCTCAAACAACTTTATCCTTCGGACTTCCAGTGGTAAACGATGCATTTTTTCGATGATTTCTGGAGTTGTGGCTTCAACAGGACGTCAAGAGCAAGGCTCATCACTAGTGCTTGTACGTCCCATTTTAAACTCTGTAACCCACATTTTAATCAATGTATATAAAGAGGCAGGATCTTTCAATGTGCTGTCCATTTCCTCCTTTATTTCATTTGGCGTTAAGCCTTTCAAATGAAAGTATTTAGTCACTGTTCGTTTTTCCAAATCCTGCATTATCGTGAAACCTCTACTCTTGTCTTGTTTAAATGCTATCATTAAAAAACTAAACAAGCTATTGACTTGTAACAATGGATACAAACTAGTCTTTAATGCTATCCATCAAACTGCTCATTGGCGCCATCCCTATGCAAGGCCCAGGACATCAGCCGACCTCGTATTAATATACAACAAAGCATATTAGTAAAAATCCATTTAATTATACCGAAAACACTATAACTAACACTATAACACCAAGATATCAATACTTCTGAGTTTATAAAGTGCTAAAAGGTATTTACTACATATGCAGCTATACCTTTCAAACCCCTCTGCAGCTTATTCAGTATTTCAGAATATATAAGTCTATTTCCATCTGACTGTTTCACTTATTGCTGACAGAAGTTTCCGTTTTTACTGCAATTTTATAGGAAGCTAGGCTTGCAAGCGGACATTTAAATTGCTATATGGAATGATTTAAAATATTGCATAGCATCAGTCAAATCGTGAACTACTAACACTACCGTGTTAGCAGTAGTTTTAATCAAAATAGCGTTGATGGTTTATTAAAATGCGGCCGAAACACCAAGCTGCCTAATCAAAAAAGAGCATTAACTAAAGCCTACGGGATTTTTTAATAAATAATACTTGAAAGGGACTTAGAGTTAAAATTAAGAGACATTTTAGATTTATCTTTACGAAGGCTAACTGTTTAATTTTTTGTACGAAGTCAGTATTGAACTATCCCTATCCTCAAAATACGACATGCATTTTCATATCGCTGTTTTAATTATATTATGAGATAGTCATGAAAATTATTATACTGTCATAAACGAAACCCCTTTCCCCAAAACTGCTCTGATATGCTGTAGATGATTTGATACTAGTATTTTGTCTCAAAAGAAGACTAACAGACATCAATCACCAAGTATGTTTTCGAATTTGAAGAGTTTATTTTATCTTCCAATCACCCCAATTAAATAAATATTATAAAACAAAATAATAATTATTAACTCAATTAATTACTAAACTTATTGAACTCTATAGGGTCTTCTTGTCTTCTTTAAAAATAGAGAATTAAATAAAATTGAACTGGGGGTAAAGAACTGAAAAAGGAAATGTCGGGAGTGGTATGGTTTACACTGGAGGCGGAGTGTGCAAAAATTGGTTGAAGATTCTCGGAGTAGAATCTGTGCATTTTGTGGTGGGGTTCAAATTGGGCATATATTTTGCTGGAATATACACAAGGAAAAGCCAGGTAAAAATTAAATGTATAAACAAGTAAATAAAAATCTTAAAAGTAGACAAGAATATTTGGCATTAGAAGTTCCGCCTTACCGCTGGATTGTCAAACAAGGGCACGAAGGCAGTTCAGATTTTTTCAACTAATCAGAATAAATGTATCGTTTTCTTTTCCTTTCTTCTACAAATTTAACTGTATACTAAATATGCATATGTGTCCAATAACTCTTGCACTGAGCAAATTGCTTGCCTCTGGAGCGCAGATTGTAATGTATCTGCTTCAGTTCAAGAGGTCCCGAGTTCGAATATGTATAATTTTTCCGGAGTTTTCGCTTATCTTTAAAGATGAATGTCTGGTAACTCTAAGGTCCATAGACACTGGGCTTATTTGAACATCATTTCATCCATCGTATGATATGTCTTAACATTGGAGGACGTAAATTAGAAAAACAAACAAAATAACTAAGTTAATACATTTGAACCAATGGAAATAACATTATTTAAACTCATTGTAGTGGTTAATATGGTTTATTTATCGTTGTCAATTTGTATAGAATATCATACTTCTTAAAGGAATTAAGGACATCATTTTGGAGTAAATCATGATTTCTCTTATTAGTTGTACATACAGTTGTGCTACAGCCATTTCTCAAACCAAATTAAGATGAAGAAAACGGTTATTTATTTGAAATTCTTGTTTATTCAATATATCATCAGACCTCGTATTTATGGATGTAGATTATGATGGTTTTCATTAAAGGGCTTGCACACTATTCATTCATTTTATTTTCATTTATAAAGTTTGCTGAAGAAACAAATACGACTCCCGGACTTCTGAACATCAGATGGCAAACAGCACCACAATTATAAAGTTTTCTCTACGAAGCACTGCATTTTGCTGCGGTGCTCCGAATCAGTTTCTCCAGATACCGCTTCAAGCGGGAAGTTTTAATGAACATTTCGTTAAAACAGCTAGAGAATCACTAAAGAGAAATTTTAAAATCTCGGTTAATTGAATAGCAGCTGGGCCCTCTTCTAACTTGGAAAAGTTTTCTCAAGAAGACGCAGGGCCAAATGCGTACTACACTCTCATATATCTGTTGAACTCAGAAGAGAACATTTTAATTGTGATTTAAGTAAAACAGCATTGAAATATAACTTAAAAATTCACGCATATTTTAAAAGCAGCAGTTCTGTTCATCCATATTAATTCTTTTGTAATCTTAACAAGTAAGAACGAGTGTATTTGAGGAGCCTTTTATCAAAACTGAACATATCCACCGAAAACCGAAAATGAAGTAGGAATGGGATTCTGTTCAAATTCTTGGTTGCTGTATGATGATGCTGTTATTTTATACCAAAACTGAACATGTCATGTATAAATGTGTATTTAAAGTTCTACTTTTACATCAAAACTTAACATATCCATTACATTGTAGCCCGATACTCATTTTGTTACCAAAAGTTAAAATGTTCAGTACGAGGGGGGATCCAAAAGAAACCGGACTCCGTAACAACAACAGAAACAACTGGAATCTGAAGATCTGAATGTCAGACCTTCGGTCTCAAGCCAGATCAGGGCTAGGCCCTCTACTGGCAGTGGAGTGTTTTGTAAGGAAGGATAATATACGGCATGAGATGAGGTTGGAGTTGCATATAAGCCATCTGATGTGTTATTTTATTTGCCTAGAAGCAGCCTGGGGCAGATTCCGAGGGCGCTGCCACTCGTAGACGTAGTGCAGGGTTCTCACGCTAGATGGTGTTAGTAGAGACCTTCATGAAACAGCTGTGCAGACGGCGTCAGTATACAAGTGAACGTGCAAGTGTGGTATTGTGTTTCTCTGACTGTTGGCGGGTTACCTTTGCGAAGTCGTTATGGCAACTTTAAAAGAACAAAGAGTATGTGTGAAATTTTGCTTCCTGCTTAAAAAAACTGCAACGGGGACACACCAAATGCTTCAGGAAGCTTTCCAGGAGGACGCTATGAGCAGCACACAGGTTTTCGAAATTTTAAAGCTCTATGTATAGCCTTACTTCAAAGAATGCATAGCACGGACATACGTTTTTTACATTTCCTGAATATTTTCAAGTGATGGCCATGCTCAGTTTTGAAAAAGCTCCTAATTTATTTGTGACTTTACTTTTGTAGGCTTTCAGCCCCGTGATCACTATATATTTGCGTAAATAAGCCTCTTTACCGTCAGTATGCTCATAAACACAACGGTGTATAAATTGTAAAGGAAGTATGACGAAACAAATTATTATTACACTGCTTTTCATATTTGATTATTTAAATAAGTGTTTGCAGTAATGGAATTTAATTACATACATTAGTTATGTCTAAACATAACACAAATTCGGATGTTGGAATTTGCATTATTGATTCATAAACCAAACAAAATGCAGTAATTTGAACATTTTTCTTTTGTTTTTGCCTTATCGATGAAGTTTAGCATACAACATATTTTTTGTTTGTATTAATTTCATTGTGGCTGTTGTTTGGAAGAATATGCATATGCATTTTATTTATAAAGGCCTCTTCATTTATAACCTGACGGGGGCATCATATTTCATCTGTACACAATTGCGCAATGCATGTATAAAACTCTCAGCTTATGGATGCTGGAAATATCGGAAGACACCCTTGGCTCGGAAGAACACATTCTGATTTACACAATTAATTTGGGCTACTGTGATGCTTCTGATATCGTTTCTAATATTTTGCTTTAGTTCTTCCAATGTAAGGATTTGTCTCATAAACTTTGTCTTTCAGGTTACCTCACAAGTAAAAATCACACACTGTTGAATCGGGGGAGCGAGGAGGCCATACACCAGCAGTAATCTTCAAACACTTCCCTAATTTTATTAATGGTCTCCTCTGTTGTGTGGGTAGTAGTAAAATCTTCTTGAAACCACCCTTCTTTAGTCATTCATGATAAAATGGGGTCAAAATGTCATTTCGGTACGTTTCTGCATTTACAGTCTGCTCGGACAATATTAGACCGATTATGCGTCTAGTGCTAACAGCACACCGAACACCAACTTTCAGATTATATTGAGACATTTCTTGAACACGATGTGAAGGTTTTGACTGTTATGAATGTTGACGCGATCACTAAGCTGGAACAACGCCTCATCGGAAAAGAACGAGTTGTGGATCAACCTCATTCAGTGACGGAAGAAATCATTCACAATAATGCATTCGTGATACTGGATCGCCTTGTTTTTAAAGCATGGCCACTTGTACACTATTATGGTTTTAGTTTTAATACTAATTTAGAACACTCAGATATTCCAACCTGTCTTGCTAATTTTGTGATGGATTTGGTTGGTGAAAGTTTTCAACACACGTGCCTATGTCGTCTAAATTTTCCTCTGTTAACATTGTACGTTTATGCTTTCGTTTTTTTTTTTTTTGTTTATGACAGAACCAGTGGTTTCCAATTTCTTCCCTATCTCTTGAATTGTAAATCTGGAAGGAAGCACTTCACCAGGGAACGTCTGAATATACTCTGTGCGAATGGAGTGCTCAGCGCTAGTGTCGCGCACAGCAGCAGCCGGTAAGGGTGAATCCAGCAAGGTGACGGGAGAGGTGACAGACGTGTGCTCCGTTAGGTTTTAAATGAATAAAAATGTGTAACTGAAAATGAGTTTCGTTTTAAAGATCGACTTCGTTTACGTGTGTTAGTTTTTATCAAGATGTCCAGAGAAACAAAAAAATGACGTTAAAATTTAGTTTTAATGTTGATTTGTTCTATATATATGTAACTATCAGAAAATGGCTCTTTTGTGCATATTTAAAGAATATTGAACAAATGTAAATAAATTTTGCACTTGTGTACCAGTATATGACAGGTATAGATTGCTGTTGTAATTATCAATAAAATTTAGTTAATATGGCTGTATTAAAGTTAATAATATTAGTAATATAATAATAATGATAAGGATGATGGTAATAATGATATAATGAACATACACAAGAGTGCAATTGTCATTTATTGTCGAACGTCTGTAATAACGTTTTGCTTTGAGCGCTTGATCGTTTGAGTGGATGCACAAAGTGTTCCAATGCAGGACTGTGACATCACAGAGAGAAGATACTTCTTCCTCTGAAAGTAGTTAACTAAAAGCTTCTACTAAAGCAACCTAGCCATCTCTAGAAGGGATCATCCTTAAGTGAACCAGAAGCCTGAAAAATGGAGGAAAGGGTTTAGGATGTGTAATGCTTAGTTCTGCTCTTGACCTGTCTTTCCAACTTTGTTTCTTTTGAGTAAACATCGAATGCACACCAGAAAGAAACGGACAGTAAGCTTAAGTCAACTGGAATTTAAGTTAAATGTGTCAAATTTTCTAGAAAACGTTACTACCGGAATGCACACAGAAATACTTCATACAGAGAAATATCACACAAACACATTTTGAATTTATCGAATAACTTCGCGAGTGTTTGATACGAAACAATTTTCTTAATAAAGCTTAAAATTGCTTTAAGATTTATTTCACTTATTTATGTATATGTAACACCGTTGTAACTATATAAAGACTTTACAAGAACAATGACTTGTTCTATGAATTAGTTTTAAAACAAAATCGAAACGTGTAGGGTATGGCTAGAATTCTGTAGAGCAAGTATGAGCTGTTGAATAACACAAGGCCTCATCTAAAGGGCAATGACAGAATGTTAACGTGAACGCAAAAAGATGCATATATATATATATACATATATATATTTATTTGTTTCCAAAGCTAATGGAAATATTTGATGTTGAATCAAATTTCCAAAGAATTACTGTCCTTTAGAGCAGTTTTTTACTCCTCACATGGACCTCCACGACATTTCTTATACACTCTCTGTGATATAGGCATTTTCAAAGATACTTTTACTAAACACGTGTTATTTCTGCCAGTATAAACACTAAGATGCCGATGAACGCTACAAAATCAAATATAATGTGTGACCGAACAGGTTAGCCACAACATAAAACTTTCCTATAGGTATATGTATATGCCACGAAATTTAAAACAATTTCCATCAGAATATTGAAAATGACACCAAAATGTCACTGTGGCATTTAAATGAAAATAGAGGCCACCAGAGTCAAAATTAAAATATGTTGCAGCAGCATATAATAAAGTAAATCTTAAGATATCCTAATAAGCAATATATGGTGGACTTACTATACTCCCATCTTGACCTTGCCGGCCCAGATAGGGTTTCCCTTAAGGAATATTCTAGTGATATCTCGATTGACAGAGAATAGTTGTTTTTCTTATTTGCTCCCGAAGTCTCTCGAATATATCCATGAGGTATTTAAGAGAGCGACAACTCGCCAAGAGTCAGTCGTGAGTAGTAAACAGTAGTAAAGACATGTAACAAGAGTGTTGTAAACAGTGGAGGCTGATTAAGCTGTTTGTTATTGTCATCGACCTTGGTCTTGTAGATTGTGATATGTGATGTAATTCTGCTGGTACACAGTGTGTTTCTACGCAAATAAAGAACATTTAGAATTTAGGCAAATTGTACTTTTAATTCTACGAACCCACAAAGTCACAATATGTTATATTTAGTACTCAGATTAGATTAACAGTAATCCCTCCTCTTCCTCAACGAGGATCTCTTCTCCTTGTACAAGGAATTACAAGCCAATGCACTGGTTCAGAAGCCTCTCGAGAACGAGTAAAATTAAATAATAGCATACCCAGGTGGTGATAGCTCATTGCCTAGTACGGCGGTGAGAAAGGAGGAAATGAAATGTAATGAAGAAAGGGATGACGAGAAAATTCCCGGATTAAATGATCAAATCTAGCATTCTCCCAGCGACGACGTAAATCGCTAGAGAACCTTCAGTCTGGTTGGCGGAGTATTTGCTACAATATACTCTTTTCTTCGCGAACCACTCTGACTACTCGAAATCGGTGTGTACGAGGTGTGTTAAAGTTATAATACCTCCTACTTTTTATTCAGGACTGGGACCAGATAGGAAATTCTGTTTTTTAAATACACTTGGACTATTTGTAAATACGTGACAGAGATGGCAGCACTCTACGGCGCATAGGACTCCAGTGGCAGCGACGAGAGTTAGTACTGTTTTTGTATCTTAAAATGGTGACGCTTTCATTGCAAAAATAGCGTGTAACCATTCGTTTTCTCCATTATCGTGGTGTGACACCTATTGAAATTCATTGCTAGTTGAGTGAGGCATGTGGTGATGGTACGATGGATGTGTCTAATATGCGTTCCTGTGTGCGACAGTTCAATGAAGGCAGAACATCGCATGACAACAAACCAAGATAGTCACGGCCTCGCACCAGCCGGTCTGACGACATTACCCAGCGAGCGGAGAAAGATGTTTCGGAGGATCGTCGATTGAGCGTTGCAGGCATCGCCTCCAAAATTGGCATTTCTGTGGCACCTGTGACCACAATCTTGCATGAAGATCTGAAAATGCGAAACGTGTCTGCCAGGTGGGTGCCACGAATGCTGCCTTCATTGAACGCAGTCGCCATTAAGGTAGTTGTCTCATGTGTTTATGAGAACTCCTAGTAGTTTACCGGAGGAAAAAACACGAGTCAGTTGGAGAATTTAATGTTATGTGGGCACGTTGGCCATAGCAGCTCAATGGTTTAGAGAGTCTGGACGGAGACCAGAAGATCTTTGGTTCAAATCCCAGCTATGGTACTTAATTTTTCAGTCTGGCTCTACCCTTTCCGATTATTCTTATATTCACCAATACATCTGAGTGCCAGATCTGAATCAAGGACTCAGATCGAGAAGTGACAACTCATGGCTTCATGTCATCGCCTACCACGACCCCCGAAGCAACGTGGGACAACATCTTACACGTACGTAAAGGGAATTCCGGCTTCAAACCTTACAATGACTATATTTCATTCCAAACAATATAAAACGTAGAAGGTTGGGATATGTAACAGCACAACGAAAGAAAATCGGTATACCAACGCCCACATGCTTTAATGATTCTCTTAACTTATTACAAAGGAGGAGCCGGCTCTTTGTCCTTAACACTGAAACCTAAAGATTTATTGTATTATCTCCTCACTTTAGAGTTTTAGTTAATTAGCCCTTTACCTCTAAAAAGGACATTAGTTTATTAACTAAATTAATTTTAGGACGATAATTTTCTGGTTTATTAATCTTAGAAATTCAAACCTTCTCCTACCCAAGGCTTCACATTCGAATATTATATGAGAGGCTGTTTCTTTATCTTCTTAATAACCCTCACGTAACAATTTTCTGCATCGCGATAAAGTTAAAATAAATACTTATATAAAAACAAAAAGTTGTGTATCAGCTAACTTAAGAAATCAGCAAACGGATTCTTTATGTATTTTACAAAAGATGAACTTGGTTGGCTTGGAGTAAGGAAGCTTTATATTGACTAGCTTTACCTCTATTTCATTTTATATGTTATATGTTACGTCTAAATAATTTGTTACTGATTTATTGTGGGATTACATAGAATATTTAATATTTCACTCGCTGTGACTAAAGAATTACTCGACCACTCCTAACGAGGACTATTCTGCTACCAAGGTATTTATAGGTTATGTTACATTTACAGAATATGAAGATTAAGGGGAGGTTAAGAAATTCAGACGTTCCACATATGTTTCACATCATTTTAGAAGTAGCAGGCGTTTTATTTCTGTTACTAGAAACATTCAGGTCTTTAAGAAATTGATATAACAGAAATAGGTAAATATTTACCACAAAAGAGTTAAAGATAACGTATAATAATTTAATAAAAACGTATTTACGGTGTGCATGCACTGTACTTAAGACATAACACTTTAGTGGCCCTTAGACGGCAGTTACGTTTTGAGTGTTGCAATAAATTCAAAATCAGTGTATACTAAATATTGTATGAGGGTATAGAATTAACTTTGTTCGGCATTTTATCGGGAACTAGATAGATTGCAACGGAGGATATCAGTTTTTATGGTTACAGATAGTTTTATTTCTAAAAGGTGGTGAAGTGAGGAACGCTTGTATAAATTACGTACTCTTGCCTTATGTCGTTGTATACTAATGTAGGAGCTTTATGTCTTGTATGACTTGTTATTCGGTAACCAAAAGATAAAAGAGAAGCTACAACGTGCAACATTTCATGTACTCTTAATTATATACAGAATTTTATATGTTCGATAATTGTTTCACCACCTGAAGCAATTGCCAGATCTTGAAGGCCTTGTAGCGGAAGATTAGCATTAGAGATATAGGTGTACGTTGACCAGGTGGCGCTTTGTGCCGCTGCAGACACCCATAATAGGGAACGGGATAATATGAACTGGGAAGGCGAGATATAACATTCTAGCATTCGATTAAATGATAAGAGTGAGGCCACGAAATTGTGCATGATCGGTGAAAATCCCCCCAGGGGCGTACTGCGGTAAGTACGGGAATTGGCGATCCTGGGGTCCCGAGTCACCCTGACACCCCGATGTGGGTTCCTTTTAGTGGTGAGCGGTCAGACAAAACACCCACCCACGTGTAGGCCGTGCGTGGAGAACTGTGTCCGTGGAAAGCTTTGTCCTGTTGGTTGAGGGATGTGCATCTGAGCTCGTTCCAGTGATCGTCTGAATTCGGGGAGGGTGCGCATTTCAAATACACTAATCTAGTTTCTGCTTCGCCTAAACGGGAGGTTAGGGACTAACCCGCCCCTAATCAATCGGCCAGGACGAGGTACTGTACCGAACTCCAGGGTGAGTGGGACGGCGAGCCCGCTATATACCCTGTGTAGGCCTGTCACCCCAGTGGGATAACCCCTTTTTGGGCTTCGTGGTGGGTGGAGAGCACTGGGGGATGAAACACATACAATTTTTTATGGCAAAACCTAAAATTAAACGTGGAAAAGAAATAGCTGAATCTTGTGGTCCTCGCTATTTAGTTATTTGTAGAACTGAACCGTTAACCATTTCATTATTCAGAAGGGTTTAGATAATATTACCGGCCCTGTAAATTCATGTACTCGATCTCGCAATGGCACGCTCCTGGTCGAAGCAGTTTCTCCGACGTAGGCTGCAAAATTCTTGAAAGCCAATATGCTTGCGAGGTATCCGGTGCGCGATGAATTTCATAGGACCCTGAACTCCTCGCGTGGTATTGTAAATACCAGCACATTGGACGGTATGTCCAATGAGGAGAGTCAGGAAAACTTGGCGGAACAAGGCGTGATAAGTATATATCGAGTTCACCGCAAAGAACGAGGTGAACTAGTGCCCACTCGTACCCTGTTTCTTACCTTTGATCGGGTAGATCTTCCGCAAAGGATTAAGGCAGGGTATGAAGCTACTGAAGTGAGGCAGTGTATACCCAATCCAATGAGGTGTTATAAATGCCAGCGCTTTGGCCACACGAGTGGTTCATGTAATGGAGTTGCCACTTGCGTTGACTGCGGGGAAGTCAAGCATGACAATGCATACTCTTCACCTGCAACGTGTGTTAACTGCAGTGAGAATCATTCATCTAATTCCAGAGAATGTCCCCGTTTTATGGAGGAGAAGGCGATCCAAGAGATCCGGGTAAGAGAGAGGGTGTCCTTCGTGGAAGCCCGGAAACTCTTGCGTATTCATCACTCTTCTGTACATAGGACCGTTACTTTTAGTGCAGTTGCAGCTAAGCCGGTACCTAGACGTGAAATCGCAACACAAACCAGCGAAATAAGCGGGGAAGTAATATGCGAAAGATCAATTACACCAACATCACAGCCAAAGCAACAAACACCAGCACGAACAACAGTGAGCGCGCCGACCAAGTCCAGTCCTAAGATGAACCATTCAGCCAAGTCTCCGCCTAAAGCATCTACTTCAAGAACATGTGAACCGGTAATATATAATGTATCGCCAAGGAAATTTAAGACCTCTTATGACAGAACGGACTTCCCTCAGGTAAACAGTAAGACCAGTGTAAGGAAAGATAGCCAGCACAAAATTTCGCAAATATCTCAGTCAACATCTGATGAATCATCTGGAGAGGACGCCGATCGGCGACTTCCATCTTCACCGGTCGCAGTTTCCGATCCTGTCGAGAGACTGGATTTGAAATTACCATTACGGAAGCCGTCCTCCTCCATTGTGGATGTGGAGCGGGTAGATCCTGTCCTCACTGCCCAAACGACAGTGAGGAAAAGGCAGGAAAAGCCTGCTGAAAGTGCTAGCCCAGTCCCAAAGAAATGGAACAAATTGGTTCGACCACCTCTAGGCAGGTAGCTTTTGTCATGGCAAGTTATTGAAAGTAGTAATTTTTATGGCTTTTGGTATTTTATTGGTAATTATAGCCTTTTTATTATTATTTCTAACCATTTGTGCTTATTTATGTTATTGTCATTTTGTTTTGATCTGTTTTTAAATTTTGAATAATTTATATCTGGCTATTGCCGTGAATTAGATTTTTGAAAGCGTGCTGATGGCCATTCAGTTGAACGGCCTTATATACAAATCAATCAATCAATTGGTGAAAATGCAAGTCACAACCTCCCAAATGAGTCACGTGCACTATGCTTGCACCACCTTACTCCGTAATTGTAAAGAGTAGATCTTAAAACAACTTCATAAGGAATACAGTGAGAGAAATGGAATTATCATTCAAGGTGACGTTCCCTACTAGCTAGCTAGCTAGCTGAACAACATTTTGATACAGGTATGACATCGATTCTATCTCTTGCCCTTTTCCTGATTACATAGCTGTGCTGTCTCTAATTAACCCCCAGTTACTGTTCTCGAATGTCTTTCCTTTACAGACTTCTCAGATGGGAGATAGCGCATCTCCTTCAACAAAACAATGCAACCTTATCTGCTTACTGCAAATGAGGTAAAATTAAGAGGCGATTATCACCGTCTAAGACAAGAACTAGTTGCTCATTATTTTTGCCTTCAAATTCGTCAAGATTCTCTTCTCAATGTATAGGGTTAGCACATAATAAGCTCTTTATCTAGGGCACTTAGTGATTTTTCATAATGAAATTTTAATAATTACCTGAAATCTTATATTTTCTATTTCCATCATCTATGGTTTTGCAAATACAAAAAATTCAAAATTGGCTAAACATTAAAAAAGTCATATAAAATAAAATAAATAAAAAATCGATGATCTGCAGAGTTTTACACACTTGGAAGTTTATCATACTGTTGAGTGTTAGTTTTGCCAATGTAAGCCCGCCTCGGTAGCGTGGTGGTAGCATGTCTGCCTCACGTTCAAGAGGTCCCAAGTTCGAATCTCAGTCAGGGTGACTTACCTGGATAAGGTTTTTTCCAGGGTTTTCCCTTATCCTGAAAGACGAATGTCGGGTAACTCTAAGCTCTATGGACCCTGGGCTCATTTGAGCGTCATTTCACCCATTCCATTCATCGTCCGATATGACTTAACGTTAAAGGACGTAAAATTACAACAAAAAAAGTTTTGGCAGTGTAAAGATTGTTACAGCCAGTGACAAGCCAGTTTATTCCTTACACACCTAAATTTTTCTCTGTGGATTTCTCCATTTTTTATTATGTGATTTCTAAAGGTGTTTTACACTGAATTTGATCTGTCGGGTGAAAGTAATATTGTGTTCTTTGAAGACCTTTTGGAAAAGCTATGTAACTCTGAGATTAGTATGTAAATTTTCTGTATGAAGTTTTATTACCAACTGGCAAAGAGTAGTTATTTACCTGCATCTGTTTTCCCGATCGGTCAAAATTATATCAATTTTGTGCTTCAGTGTATTGTAGTCCTTATTCATAAGAAGTTTACTCCTTTCTATTTATTTTACCTCACTTTAAATACCTGGTCATTTCGTAAGGGATATGTTATGAAGGTACCTCATAGAACGCTGTGTGATGGACAGTTAGCCTCTAGATGTCACCCCTGTACTGTTTGGAGGCGTGATAACACAGACCTGAGTGTTGGGCAACAGTATCTCTGCTTCTACACTGATAAACTGACGTTAGAAGCGACACAGACTCCTTTCATTATCTATGAATAGTTGGCAGCGAATTTGTATTTACCATCAATTTTCAAATTTACTAAAAGTCTAGACTTAAGCCTGGATTTTGAGCCATGGTAAATCCCTTATTTGCGTTGATGACTGAGAGAAACTAAAATAAAATCGCAATCATTCACTCATAGTATTATAATCTATGTTGTGTATGTAATTCAAGAACATGATGCAGACTTTAAGACAACCTATTTCGGTCAAAGAATATTGTTGAATTCTCAACTGCAGCTTCAATAGAGAAAGTAAGCTTTAACCTACATTTTATTCTACCATTAAACCTTTTAACGTAGGGCACAACACTCGAGAGGGAGAAAGTGCTTACAAAATAAATTGGATTCCTTAAAGAAAACAACGTAAGTGTTCATGCACACTGCGATAGCTGGGAAACAAGCAATTCTACTGCAAGCACTAACAGCACATTCGCAGTTAATGGGTTTGTTACGCCGCAAAGCATTTGATTGCAGTGCATGGTTTCTCAGTTGGAAACCCGTCATGGGAATTACTGAGGAATTGTAAAGCTCAAGACGGCAGTCACGTTTATACAAATTGGTGTCGTATAGTTTCATGCATTTATTCCCACATGGGAGTTTACCTTGTTTCTGCATTACGCCATAAGATGACACGTCTATTTAAATAGGCTAGGATATTTTGTGTATTCTCATCTCATAACAAATAAATTGCTTTTCCGAACCTTATATCACCGAAGATAGATAACGTTTCTCACCTGCATTAATATTATAAATAGAGGAAATTTTTGTGTCTTGTGTATATATACGGGGTGAATAAAAATATGGAAATATTGAAAGATATTAACATGTAAGATATTAACATATTTTCGTATTACTATTACTGTGAATAGGGAGTGACTTTTTTAATGACACATTTTTGGTCCTCAAGTCATGGAACGTACAGGTAGATACTTATTTGAACTGTAATTTAAATGTATTAGGACGTATTATATATAACACATAATTTAAACCAAGTAGACACATTCATAACAAAATTAGTGGTTATATCACATGGTGAATTCACTTCACAAGGTACTCAAAATGGCCTCCATTTAGTGTCAAACAATGCCAGAGTCTGTCTTTGAAATCAGTTGTTTTCAGCGACACTGTTCACCTGATCAGCTCATTTCTTGCCCAATTCTTCTGTTTAGCTCTTCAAAATCTCTTGGTCGGTCCTTGTAAACACACAATTTCAAATATCCCCACAAGAAAAGGTCTAAGAAGTTCAGGTCAACTTGGCGGTCATTCTTACTTCCTCTTCTGCCAATCCATCTTCCTGAAAATTCATGATTTAGGTAATTCAGGACCTGCCTTCCATAATGTGCTGGTGAGTAGATAAATGTGGGTTTTCTTCCACTGATAATAAAATATTAAGAGCTTTATCCCCAAGTGTAACTAGTTTTGAACTTCTAGACTTGCCTTATTTTTAACACTTTCAGTTTCATTAAATTTTTTTTCTTTCTAATTTGCTTATCGTAGAATGAGAAATCTTTCGTTCTGAATGAATTTAATTAAACATGAGATAAACCGCTTTGGGTGCTCCTATCACCATATTCAATCATAAATAGTATTTCAATTCGTTGTGTTTCTGTAAGTTGTATAAAAGTTCTGTAATTACTTTCAGAAAGATTTTTTAATGAAATGAAGTAGGCATTGTTGTCCTTATTAGCTTAGCTTTTGTCTGTATTTGTTCAATCCAAAGCCAAACATTGAAGTTTCAATTCAAAACCTACTCAATTTGAAGTACATAATTTGCTGAGTCCTTTGCTCAGTACACATGCAGCATAGTCCTAATAAATTTGAATTGCTGTTTGAAGGAGTAGTTTGCGTTTTGAGACTTGAGGACTGGAGAGTGTAGAAAAAACAAATGCTAACGCCTAACAAACAAAAGAATTGATATTTGATATTTATTTGTACAGCATCCATTACAAATTCAATACAATAAAATTTAACATAGAATATGCTGTATTATACCTCCTGTACAAATACATAAAACTGCTGACCCTAAGATTTACTTGCTGACTCAGGTCCCCTGGCTATAAGCCTTTGGTTTTCCTGAGCAGCTTGATGCCATTTCTTCTTGACCTTTTCTTCTTTTATCCTAAACTACTTTTCTCTTATCCTATATAAGACATCTGCAATACATCTATTTTTCTTTTCTCCCATCCCCGTTAGCATGCGTAACGCCAATATCTCTTTACTTACACTGTCCCATTTCTTATCCCACATTTTTCTCCTGCAATTTGTTAACACCTTACATTCTATCAGGTAATGAACAGTGCTTTCTTCATCTCCACAAAATTCACATATTCCTACCTCATCACTTCTCAACCCCTTTAAGTATAATATTCCTACTCTCATCCATGCTATGCCTTATCTTCCAGTTTTGCCACATTGATATATATATATATATATATATATATATATATATATATATATATATATATATATTTCCCTACCCCATTCTGTCTTTAATTGCTTATAAAATTTCAAAGATTTCTTTTCTTCTATATTTTCCCATATCTCTTGCCTATCTATATCTTGTAGTCTAGTTCTCATTTCGTTCCAAAAACCACTATAATTTGTCTCCTCTGCTTTCCATAGATCTCCCATGCCTACCTTTAATATCATTCTTCCCAATTCCGACCACCAACTATTCGTATTTTAATGCTTTTCTGTTGCTTCATGCAAAGATACAATAATTCCCCTTTCTGACCTTTAATACACTTATACCAGAATTTCAATATTCTCTCTATTACTATTCCCCTCTTTTTTGTATTACCTAGCTCTAGTAATGCCACCTCTCTTGGTGCCGATTTTGGCAGCCCTGGTAGCTCTTTGCAAAACAATCCGTACATTTGGTCTAATTTTGTACCTATCTCTGATGTGCCCCATTGCATACATTGTTCTGGCTTCAACGACCACTTCATACATTCTTTCTAACCATCTAACTGACATCTCCACTTTATGTTTACATATTCTTACCCTGACATTACCGCCCTGCAATTAGCTATCACTTTTCTGGCTTGTGCGGCCCACCTCCACTGCTACACATCCTTACACCTAAATAGTCATATTCGTTTACCACTTCTACCTTTTGGTCTCCTATGAACCATTCCTCTCCTTTCCTAAGTATAAAGCTCACACACTATTTGTAATCACAGTAATGTGAGGGTATGTTGATATATTACAACCTTTTTAAGAAATATCGCTTCACATACTTGCTCTCTCTCTCTCTCTCTCTCTCTCTCTCTCTCTCTCTCTCTCTCTCTCTCTCTCTCTCTCTCTCTCTCTGAGAGTGTGTGTTTGTGTGATAATATCACAAATCGCTGATTTTGGTTGTATTTACTATTGTACAGATTGATCATACTAGAAAATTAGTTATATTGCGTTGCACTTTCTATAGTTACAATAATCATTTAATAACAAAAGATAGTAACCAATGTAATTGTTTTTATTTATTTCTTTTTCCGTTATGGAAACTTCAAAGATAGGGCTGTGTAACCTTATTTTTATTCTTTAAAAAGTATTACAATAAATAATTAGGTGGATACATATTTAATACCATTTATAATCATTAAGGTTATCTTTTATTATTATGCACCCATGTTCGGTATATAATTCGTAAGATACCCGTGTATCTTATACACACGCAGCTTCCAAGTGATCTATTTCTTTTTCGTCAGTTACTGCACACCAAATTACTAATATTTCGCTCTTCTAATAAAGAAGATAAGAAACATTTGTAGCGCTGATCACTGAAGGTCAATACTCCGCAACGCTCTGTCGTGTCGTACAAAGTGCAGTATAAGCTAGTATTATTATAAACATTTAATTATAATATTCTGACTATACGACTCCTAGGTTGGTAGTGCAATTATCCTTATATAATTATTTTCTAAAAATATTGATAGAAATAACTTCTTTAAGAGGTTATATTTACTATTTAAATTTATAATGTTGCAATCTCAATCTTTTTAAATGTTTGTTTCATACAGAAACTCACAGGCGTAATTATTGAAAGATGCAGCACCTTATGTTTCTGGCAAACATCGCTGCTGTCTCTTTCCATTGATTTATTCTGGATTAGCGTCTCTTTAGAATAATGATGGATGTTCAAACACGTTAAAACAGTTTTTGATCCCCATGTTTACTCTAATTGCGCATATAATAATATCCCTGTCCCATCCCGCATTTTAATTGGATCCCATGACTATGTAAACGCAGTGCAGCCAACAAATAATTTATATTCTCTATCCCAGAGTGCCTCGTTGTTTAAAAGTACTTGCTGGCAAATATATACCGGCGATGTGTTTCATTGCTTGTAAATATTACATCGCAATATTTTCATTCCGAACGTGCATCAGAGAACCAATAATGTTTCGAACATTTGTCATATGTTGGAAATGATTTTCTATCTGCTGTTTTAATAGGGTTATTATTATAACCGTAAAATTTTTAAATCACCGCTTCAGTCAATTTTTACTCTCATTTACTACTCTAATAACCTTGAGGTTTCACGTGGCTTGGAATGTCACTTCATTTTGTTTTAACATCCACTCCAGTTTCTATAGCGAATTAATGTAAGGAAATATTCCTGCTACACTCTTTTTACAGAAAATTGACGTGAGCACAAGACGTCTCTAACCTCTTGCAGTATCAACCCACATTGCAAATTAGAAACTCGTCCTGTCCCGCCATGAGGGCACTCACTCACTCACTCACTCACTCACTCACTCACTCACTCACTCACTCACTCACTCACTCACTCACTCACTCACTCACTCACTCACTCACTCACTCACTCACTCACTCACTCACTCACTCACTCACTCACTCACTCACTCACTCACTCACTCACTCACTCACTCACTCACTCACTCACTCACTCACTCACTCACTCACTCACTCACTCACTCACTCACTCACTCACTCACTCATTCACTCACTCACTCACTCACTCACTCAACATGCAACGCTCACTAGATCTGTGTAAGTTAAAGGGCACGAGGTGTCCCCCTGCATGTTATACCTAAACTTAAACTAGTGTTAATTAAAATTTTGTTCCTTTCGGAAGGGTAGAGTACTGTCAAAGCGACGCTCGCGTGGCGTGCTGAAAGATTACATCATAATTTCTATCTGATTTGGAGAGAAAGGTTCGGGTTGGACAACTTTTAAGCTAAGAAGCGGGATTCTCGTTGCTTATTGGTTGGCAGAGGGAAAGGCGTGCTGTGTAGGTACTATGCAAAATAACATTCTAGACCATGTATCCAAGAAGGATCAGATTTCAAAAGGATCTGCCGCGCCCGGCAGGTACATAAAAACCGTTGCAAGGCCGAGAGGCAGTCAGTGCGCGAACAGTAGTGAGTTGGTAAGAGTCAGTAAGGTGATTCGGGTTTAGTGTGGTATGTATATAGCTCCGTGACAAGGAGTCGACAAGACGTGGGACGAGCAGGAAACAATTCAGGTGCCACTACAGGGGCGGGATCGTCGAATTGTGGAATCGGCAACGAAGTGAACATCGGTGTTGTGTTCACAGTTGGTGTGTTAGATGTAGACCTTTGTGTAAGCCAAGTGTGCGTGCTACAGAGACGTAAGGGAACTCTGTAGAGAAGTTTAGAAGTTTTGTATTTGAGTAAAAGTAAGGATGATTGTACGTTAGCATCCAGCTAATGTTTTCAGCGAAAAAAGATTAACCGGTTTGAGGTGAACTTATTCGTTGTTTTTGTCACAATATAATAGCGAAATACGTATGTTGAATTTCGAATTTCAGTTGTAAAAATAATCATGTCGAGTTGAGGCATCGCGAGGAGAAGGCTGCATCTAATCTACGTGTGTGTTTTGAAGCGAACTTCCGTTTTCTTCCTTCAACCATGTACAGAAGTACTTGATTGCCTTCATCCTCTCCAGAGAGCTTACGCTTTACCCTTTGCCAAGCTCCGTGCACTACTAGCTGTTTGTTTCTATGTATACGGCTTTAGTAGCACCTATACCGCTAAAATGCACACGGGGGAAGCAATAATACAGAGCTCGGTACAGTAGCTGCTAGAAAGCTTTAGATAAGCAGGACATAAGGCACTACAAGTTCATGCTGGTAGTGTATCAGCAGTAAACACTCAAATAGAATTTATTTACCTCTTAAAACACATTTTACGTGACAGAACAGCTTAGAAATATCAAATATCAATACACCATTATCTTAAATTTACGAAGTTCCGTTGTTATTTTAATGATGTTCACACCTAATTGTAAACAAATTTTCTGTTATAATTGCACATTTTAGTAACATTGGTGAATCCTATTATCGATTTTAAAATAATTTATATCTTGAGCAATTAGGAAGCGTTGATCGTATCCACTGGAGATGCGGATGTATATAGTAATGCTTATTCTAAGTCCTTATTTCTACACAAAATGCTTGCTTCAAAACAGTTCAAAATTCCAAATAAACTTTAATTAGAGGTAGAATTATTGAATTGGAGCTGCTGCCAACACTAATAGCATTGTAATTAATATCTGCAACTCATGATGCACTGGATGTGTTGGAGAAACGAGTGAATGAAAAGTCTGCAAATTCCTAATAGGCAAAGCTTGCCTCTGCGCAGAGAAATGGATTGTTATTTTCAGTGGGTAGATTCAAAGTGACTAAGAATTGTCACTTTCAAATGATGTTAACACATGCAATTGTTTTGTGAAAAGTAGTGGCAGAGTTTATGATTAAACATAAAAATCAATTTTGACTGTAATAGTTGCTTTGAATCCAGCCTGTATTGAAGAAATAAAATCATTTATTTGTGTTATATTGTTATTTAAAGTTTTAAAATATTTAAACATGTTTGCAAATATTATAATGTTTAAATTAAATTTAGGAAATGGAATTGTAAAAGTAAATAAGACGTGCACATAGATTACTACAGCTGAATTAGATATAAAGAAACGTATGGTTGTTATGGGGAAGGAAATCAATAATTTCTAGGGGAAAATGTATAGAATAAGTTTGACCGTCGTAGAAGATGGACGTGAAAGATTGAGTTTGATCCTCGAAAAGTCTTGAAGGCTTGTGGATTGCTACTAGTAATTTTAGAAAGAGAATACACTGGAGAGATTTTGATTTCATTTGTGCTATATCATCTTATGTTAACTAATCGAGAGTTAAATTTAATCGATCGAAACAAGTAATTTATTTTAGTTTGATAAATCCCTTCTTGAGGAAAAGAAAGACATCGGTTGAGACGACGCTTTGAGATGGGAATATTTATGTTTCGGCTGAGAAATCGTCGTCCAAATCAATTTAAAACAATGACTGAACCTAGATTGAAAAGTTACGAGGTTAATTTCTTAAAAACTTTGATGCTTAATAAATTTCAACAGAGAACGCTGCAACTTGAGACAGAATAACGCACTATATACCAAAATCTTATGACTTAGATTTCTTATTTTATGCTGAAGTATTTCATTTTAAACACTATTAAATCGGCATGCGTGATACTAACATCTATATCTTATTTATTACACCCGCTAAACGTTTCTATTATCGATTTGAGCAAACTCGGGCGCTAATATACTAGTTTTGACGTGTTAATATTCCGACAAGGACGTATTTGGAGAATACATTTAAGCTGCTCACTTGAATGATGGTGGAAGAAAATTGAACATGAATAATTCTAGAAGTGCTAAGGTTACTATTGATCCATATACTGTACATTTTAAACATGTCACATTGCGGTTATATTGCAGTTAGAGTATTTGCGCTTCCTCTCTTTAATATGGATAAAAACAAAAGCTTTGAACTGTCTTCTATGGCAGTCAAACTACTTGGCTTCAGAACATAAGTTCTGTTCTTACACTGTTCAATGAGACTGTTCCTTTGTACCTCCTCCTTTGTACCATGGGACTGTACCTACATTTTATTATAAACTAAATTAAATGCAATGTTGTTAAAATATTGGAAATAAGGACTACGAGGTCATTATTTTTCGTCGTTCTTGTACTTTTAAAACCTTGCCTTTGTTCCTGCAACATGTAATGGACTACTACGGTAATGGTTTGATACACCATTAAACGCAGGCTACTTACGAAAGGTTTTTCCCGCAGGCTCCCTCCCCCGATCTTAAAAGGTTAATGGCACATGTGCAGATCTTCAATACCTTGTTAATATCCTAGAAGCACCGTCTGCGCTACCTTTTATCCCAACCAGAGCGCACTAAGTAAGGGAGAGCAAATTGCTTGGCATATTACTCAATCAGTAAAGCGGAAACTATAGAATAACTCCACTATTCCTAGCCTAGAGTTCGTTATGTTCTTTCATTTTACTGCGATAAAAATATAACGGCTCACCTAACACCTTTTGTATGCAATTTAAGGTCGGTTATAGCTACAGCAACCAGGAGTTGGAAGCAGATGATACATTAAATGAAATAAATGGATTAAGAAATTTGGCAAGGGAATGTCCCAGCTC
Organism: Mantis religiosa; assembly: GCA_030765055.1. Taxonomy (NCBI): domain Eukaryota; kingdom Metazoa; phylum Arthropoda; class Insecta; order Mantodea; family Mantidae; genus Mantis; species Mantis religiosa. The sequence continues at coordinate 101,946,947 of CM060957.1, read as the reverse complement.
AATATTTCGGTTGTTAAAGACTGAGAAAAACAAAGAAATATCCCTAGTCATGCAGGAGGTCCTTGTAGGATTAGATCTGAGGACCTGACGGTCAAATTTGTGCCATAACAATCTCAAAAATACATGACGATTCTCGATGTTTTGACTGTTTTGGCATAAGACAGCAATTATCCAGTAATTTGTTTATTTAGAGCTATAGGATCACGAAATTACAATGTCGATGATAATTCATTCTTTCAGATTCATCTTTCCAGTTTTATTGTGCTAAATTTCTCATTCGTACTCCAAAACGCCTTCTTTAAATCAATGAAAGTATGATATTTCATTATTGAGGAAACAGAATCATTCGTGATAAACACTCAAAATTGACCTCCCCAATGCTTTCGGCCACGCCGTGGCTCAGTGGTTAGACCACTTGGCTCTCGCCAAGGCGGCTCGGGTTCGATCCCAGGCGACCGCAAAGTGAGATTTTTGGTGGACAACACGGCGTTGGGGCGGGTTTTCTCCGGGACCTCCGATTTCCCCCGCCATCTCATTCCACCGGTGCTCCATATTCATCTCATGTATCATCAGTGTCACCGCCTGGTGCCGTATGCAGTAAAAGCGGGCGTTAAACACTACACATTTTCATTTTTTCCCCAATGCTTTCCGCTCTCTGTCTGTCTCTCTCTCTCTCTTTCTTTCTCGTTGAGTTGTGTTGTTTTATACCACCCATGGAAGATAGAATAAAATTTAAGTCATGCTTTGTATAAAATTCCTCAAAATTTGTTCTTGGTGGAAAAATTTCAAATTTGCTCCAGCGGAACAAATGTTGACCCTCCTTGTTCTTTGAGAGAAATTTTAGTAGTAGCACCTTCATTGTACTTTTACTCTTAGAAATACTTGTTATCAAATTTGCCGATTGTATTAAAATACTCCAAAATTTTAATCTCATCTCCCATGAACACTTCTCTAATTTTGAAGGGAACAACATTCAAGAAAAACAGACCCATACGTGCTGTGTAAACTCAGCTACATCCTCTGCAGCCACTCTTCCTTTGACGTGGTGGTTGCAAATTCTTTTGTCGTTTTTTAAAGTATGTGCATGCTAAATTTAGTCTAAATTCTCCAAAGGGGTAGTAGACTGTAATAGCATATTGTGGCGAGCCGTGTTTCCATAATGTGGAGATCAGTGGTAACCTGCGTAAGATTGGTTGGAGAGATATCTTTTCTATCAAGACGTCCCGGACGCAACCAAGGTGTAAGAACTCTCTGTAAAGTTTCTCTTCTACCTTTGCTATGAATAGACTTTTCAAGGTGTTCTCGTACAAGTGTAAAAATGAGCGTTTTTGTTGCTGCGGGAGGTTTGACTGTTTATATGGCGAACTTTACGTGAAAAGCATCGTAAGAGACATGGGTTCAACATTTAATTGGCAGGGAAGAGAGCAGGATTCCTAAGTTTGACCACTATTGAGCGTCCTCGAAGAGAGGAGAATCTGCTTTGCTCGACATTAACTGCGGCATTATGCACAAAGACTAGAAAGAAAACTGGACAACGTCACAATATGTAGCCCTGTACTTTCTTTATACGCCCTATTCCCTCAGAATGATTTAGTTCCGGGAGACAGGAAGTTGTCATTCCCGACAAAACAACTCAACCGTAAAACAGGTCAAGCATGTGAATGCTCTTTGCCTGTTGCTATGGATGTGACGTGCCATCACTCAATGTCACTGAACGCTCCTGTCTTGAGCACAAAATTGTGCAGATGAAAAAAAACTGTTTAGTCTTTTTGCTTATTTTTGTCAGTAATATTCTTTATAACCTCCCGTTGACTAAAACTTCTATTGTATAATTATTTCTTATACTGGTAAGTGTAACTTAATATTAAAAAATTGAATCAATATGTAAATAAAACTGTCATATTATGGTCTGCAAACATTGATATCTGAGATTTTGTGGCAACGCTCTACCGCTGAACTACCCTGACGAAATTGCACAACGCAAAATAAAATTCATTTCCTTGAAATTGTGAAATTCCAAAACAGTACCTACTAGTTACTCAGATTGGATTGCCGCAGATAGCTTTAATTACGAAATGGTTAACCCTGCTATAGGTTAATTTAATAGTTATTTTATTTTAGCTTTACCTGTTTGCATTATTGATGGTTTAACTCCAAATCAGTTTGTTTCTTATTGTTCCAGATATTCAACTACAAATGTTTTGCTTATTACACTGCACAACAAATATGAACTTTGTTTCTTTCTCTTAGATGAAACTACGTGATTATGTATAAACAAAAGCTGCTTGACTTATATCTGAAAGCCAAAATGGTTCATGTACTATTTTTGTAGAAGACCCACTTTTAATATTTATACAAATTTATTACAGAAAAATGAAACACGATGCTTGAGTACAGAAAACAAATGCACTAAAATGAGTTTTTGAGCGTTTCCTCCTGTAGGCATCTGTTGGTGTGTCCCTGATAATAGACCACCAATACTCAGCTGGCATACTTCCATTCTATCGCTCACTGAAATGTTTCTCAAACATAAAAATGCCCTGGTGGAACCTTACCCTATGCTCGTCGCTTATTGTGCCAAGGTTTTAAGGAAAGAAGTCCAGATGTGAGTCCAAAAAGTGTAGTTTTAATGGCATATTGCAACCTATAGCAGGAAAGCATTCTACCATGTCACTAATAAGATCTTCATAGTGTTCAGCTTTCTTATTTCCAAGGAAACGTGAGCACACTGATTTAAATGCCAACCAGGCTGCTTTTTCTCCCTCTGACAGTTTGTTTTTGAACTCTTCGTCATGAATGACTGTTTTAATTTGGGGACCAATGAAAAACCCCTTGTTTTACTGTTGCCTCACTTAATTTGTGGAATTTGTTCCTGAGAGTCAAGAAAGCCAATCCTTTTCTGTCCAGAGCTTTTAAAAAGTTTTCATTAAACCGAATTTAATGTGTAATGGTGGAAGAAAGACACATTGTGGATTCACAAGTGGTTCAAGTGCTATAATTTTGGTGCCCAGAATGAAGCTTTATCTTGGAGGCCACTGTTTACGGGTGTAGTGATTACAATCTTAAGTCTGGATACTGAATACAATGTTTAGACTTTGAAGAGAATCCCTTGATATCTGTCAAACAAAAGTAACAATCCGTTACGTGATCTCTCGGCTCCCGCCAAACCATAAGTACTCCAAATTTCATTGTACTACGTTTTCCTTGTAACCAGTATTTCAGATTCCTGGAACATGAACTGCAGCAGATAGGTGGAGCCCAGCACTTATCCTGGTCCCCAACTCTACGTGCAAAGTACCGTTCATAGGCCTTTTTTACCAATGGCGACAAGCTGCAGTGCTGTATCTTCAATGAAAAATTCACTATACACATAACAAAATAGTCCGGCTTATTTTTACAGTGACGAGACATTATAATGCACTGCATGTCTTATAATTTTGTCCTTAAAACACTTAAAACTGATCGTCACTAAAATATTCCTGCCAGCAACTCTTCAGAGAGGAATTATCTGAAAATAAACAACAGTTTACAATTAAAATGCTGACAGTCGAAAGATCAAGTTGGCAGTGAATGTTTGATATAGATATCAATTGTTTAATATTTGTACACATATACCTGCAGTGTAAATATTGAATAGAATAAGCATCAATTAAATAAATTTTAATAACCAAATTGCTTTAAATTAACAAAGACGCAAATTTATCTTGAAAATACATAAAAAACTAAATTCGTTATTTTCAGCGGTACTTATACAAGGAACACATATTTTCATCTAAAGGACTTTTTCGTGCTGTACAGTGTTTTTTAGTCATTATTAAGCGTGTTGTGATCATCATCGTCGTCGTCGTCGTCGTCCTCGTCGTCGTCATCATCATCATCATCATCATCATCATCATCATCATCATCATCATCATCATCATCATCATCATCATCATCATCATCATCATCATCATCATCATCATCATCATCATCATCATCATCATCATCATCATCATCATCATCATCATCATCATCATCATCATCATCATCATCATCATCATCATCATCATCATCATCATCATCATCATCATCATCATCATCATCATCATCATCATCATCATCATCATCATCATCATCATCATATAATTCCGATTAGATATTATTTGTCTGTTAAGAAACCAAGCAATTCACAGTTCCAGCTCTTTCTAGATCGTCCGATATTTCTTCACCCTTGGGGTTTGTATTCATGAAGGTCTTTAGCGATAAGACCTTTCTTTATCTGTGTCATATGCTCATGCATACTGATCTATCTTCTACAGAATTCTTTCAACACCCAATTGTTCTCTGATTTGCTGGTTTCTTTTGTGATCTTGCAGTCAGAAACTTGCCATTGGTCTTAACAATTTATTTCTGCTCATTCAGTCCTTCTTGTCAAACTAAATGTTAATATCCAGGTTTCTGCATAGTAAAGTAACATAAACACGGCCAACACTTTAAAAAATTTAAGGATCCTCTTTTGCCTTACTTTTTTAAACATCGTTATTTTTATTGTACCCACCAGTTGTTGGAACTTACATAATTTTTTCTCGGGATCCTTAGAGTACAAATAAGAAATGTGAAAGCTAAGAAAATTAGACTAGACCTAAAACTTCCTTCCCAATTACAATTTTAGCTCTAGGATGTTTTGTCCACAAAATGTCATGACTTCAGTTCTCTTTACAGAGATTTTTAAATTGTAGGATTTTGCCACTTCATGCAACATCCAGACAACCTTTTTTAAGTTGTCTCCCTTTCTGCAAACACAAGCTGATTATCTGCCAAAAGGAGTGTATTTAGACTCAACCTTGTTAAGAACCTTATTCTAGCCAAACCTTAGCTATGTCTTTTATATAAATATTAAACCACACGGGTGATAAATGACACCCTTGTCTTACTCCTTGTGAAATATACCTTACTTTAGAGCCGCTTTTGCATTGAACCTTATTTTTATATTACTGTTGGTATATAAAATTTCTATTGCTCTTATTAAATGCTGGGGCACACCATATATCTTCATTATATCCCATAATTTTGATCAAATGACTCTGTAAAGAGCCTCCTCATAGTTTATAAAATCCAGTAATGTAGCAAATTGTATTCCCGATGATATTAAATAAGCTGGCTCAATGAAAATATATTATCTATGCTTGGGGTCTTTTTTCTAATATCTTGATTTATTACTCTGATACTTCTGGCGAAAATGAACACTTTGTTTCACTTGTTCACTGTTAGTCTTCTACGCTATATCTGAGGGCTATAGGGAAGTTTCATGGACTACGATGATCGAGTATTCAAATGAGTCTAGAGAGCTATTTGCTATAGTTATGTTACGATCTTGGTCTCCTAGAGTTGATTATCAGCCCGTCACACAAAATCATGTTGTAGTAGCTTTTGGGCCCATTGATCAATGAGGAAAATAAAGTCTCTGGAACAGAAAGCGACTGGAATCTTCTGGTACAGGTAGAAATATTAAAAATTTACTCATTTAAGCCCAGTGCTTCAAGGTGCTATTGGTAGCTTAAGGTAAAATAGAAAGAAGTGAAAATGTCTGGAGTGTTGCAACGTTGATAAGTTTTTCTTTTAGGGCAAACACGTCAATGTAATGTGATACAAGACGTAGAGTAACCTCACAAAGATAAGACATGACTGGATTCAGAACCATAAATTATTATACAAAAGTGTGGCTGGATCATTTACAAATAATGGCTGAGAAACAAGTATTTAAAATGTTTTAAATTATAACTCAATTAAATAACCCGACTGGAAAATCACTAAAAATAATAAAGAGGAACAAAAGGTGGAGTAAGAGAGTGAGAGAGGGAGATATGAAGCTGTATAAAACTAAGACCTTATGCATGTAGACAAGAGGTGGAAGGTAGAACCTTTTATTAACGGAAATGGCATTTCTTGTACTGCCTTCACGAGCTTATGTTAGCCACTCTTCAACCCTGACGTCCAAAGCTATTTCTCTCCGAAGTTTCGCTGGTAATCTCGCGAGACGTGGTGCAAGATAGCGTCAGTGGAGGATCGAAATCAAGATCCTGGCACTTACATCAGCATATAAATTGCTCCTTCTCGTAAACTGTCTTCCACTTAATTTTTTCTCTTTCTTACCAAGGCACCTGGAAGATTGCATTTTCTTAATGGTGATAGGTATCAACAAGTATGCACTAGAGTTTTTTTATTTGTTAAGCAATCTGGAAATTGAAACCTTTCCAAGAGAAAAGGTAGTTCTTTCATCTTAAGAGACGTCTACGTATGAATGAATAAGGATTTATTAAAGTGTAATATTCGATCTAAAGTGATACTCTTAAACCAGGAAGAGCTATTTGCATACATTAGCAATAATGAGGTCTGTTATTGTAAATGCAGTTCAGTCAATACCTAGGAAGAGCAATGTGATGAGTAGGATGGATTAATTAAGATTATAGTTGCTACAATAAAATAAAGAGTGACATTTTGATATCGTGAGAAGTACGTCATTTTTGTTACTGACCTACGGCGATAGTACATAAGTTGCTTACATAAATTTTAAGAAAACTAATTGTTGATGAATTTCACACTTTCATTGCGAAAAAGATCCTATATTTCTTGTTAAATCATGTTATTATATAAAAATAATTAATACATTAGACATTTATGCATTAATATCGTATGAAAGGTTCAGGCTTGAATATTATATTTTTTCTAAGTTAATGGATCATAAAATTACCCAATTGCGTGATAGGGTTTTAAACTCCCAGAAAACAATTATTTCATACACAGAACAGACTCCATGATGATATAACTAAAGCGCTGAAGAAAGTTCAAGTGGATATCAGCTAATCTGTTGCATTACTGGTTTGATGTGGTACGGTGCTTAAAGCAATAATTATGATTTATTCTAGAGTATTATTTGATATGCAGAATACAGAAGTATTATGTCCCTTGTTACAATTTCGGAAAAGTTACCTGTGAGAATTTGGTTTCCATCTTATTCCAATGTGAACTCAAATTATGTATTTCGAATTTAGTTATCCAATCTGCATTCTTCGAGAGAAAAGTAGTCTGCATTTTTCATTAAAGCCATATGATTTACGTTTAACTTATTCTTCTTTTGTTTATAAGCAGTATCAGTGACAGACTGGCAGCCTGTAATCATAAGCGCATGATGCTATTACTGTTTTATGTTTTAATCTCTCAAACAAAACTTTTCAAAGTGGGATAATGGTTTTAATAATGAACGAAGCGATAAAACAATTTCACAGTGAAGCTGGTTTTATATTATATTATAAGGAAACATTCCCTTATAGATCATCAAAGCTCTGCCAATTTGGATAAAAGTGCAATAAAATTACTCTGCATACATTCGAGAACCTGGGTACGTACCTAATAAGCGAATATGGTGCTGGTGAGCATGCAGAGATGCTGCTGGATCCTAATCGATGGTATGGAAGTTCTCGATGCTCCCGAAGATTTCGATGTCGTGTGCCCTAGAATGCTTGGTTTAAATTTCAGGCACCTAGGAGAAGGTATGAAACATTTATGTCGAGTATTATATATTTTTAAGATGTAATGAGTTATTCATTCATTGTTGTAGGTTATATACACCTGTATAAGGCGTGGAAAGCAATTTGGATATGTTTATTATTTTTCTTTAAGGTTTTCTTAAAATTATACTAGCTCTACGTAGCTCTACTACATTTTCCAGGTTTTGAAGATAGGACATTTACTATGCAAAAATGGCATCTAATGTTTTATGTTTTATTTTGAGGAATAAATGTATTTTAATGAGAAAAAATAGCCGTATTTGAAGTGAAGCAATGTTATCCTTATTTTATTGAATATTAATACGCTGTGGCATGTATAGTGAAACTGATGAGCATTTCTGTTATTAAATACCTGTAGGCAAAAGGAAGAACAAAGGCTTAAGTTTCTCCCTACTGCTCTTAACTATAATATCCACCAATGCAATGTAAGTTCCTGAAAGGAATGTGCCACCCAGTGCCACCCTTACACAGTGGGAGAGGGACAGCGAATATGTGTGACAGAGAACGCATACTACCAAGGAGTATAACCGTTAAAAAGCTTACACACTGTTTACTCTGTACACTAAAACCGAGAATATTAATTCACCAAAGTGAATGGCCTATAACTGAACTGACATGGGGTGTCATAAAGGTTGTGGAAACCTTTTCCAAACCCCTGCGTCTCAGACCCTGGAGACTTTCTTTGCTGTGGTATACTGTAACTACGGTATGCGCCAAAATATACAGTACTCATTTTCGCGCAGTGCGCATGTGCACGTCTGAGTGCACGTCTGCGTGTTGTTACTTCGCCACGATGTATAGTTAGTTGTGTAAAGAGCTGTGATCTGTGATTGGAAGTGACAATGGGTCTCGCGAAGAAGGAAAAAGTGTTTATAGTGGAATATTATTTTCGCTCGTACGGATACGGTTATCAAGGCGGACCGAGTTTAAAGTTAATGAGGGGAAAATATCGTGAACACTTCAATAAGCCAGCACCTAGCAACACCGTTATAATATTTGTTGTTAAAAATTTCGTCGTACGGGTAGTGTATATTTCTAGCAATTCCCATATAGCATACTGTCACACTGCTTGACAGTCTATGGCTATGCGGCAAGAAACCTTTCCTAGGCGAGTAATGTCCCGCGGGACCGAGTTTCCCTACCCACTACATTCCTCCGATCTCACACCACTTGCTGCTTATGTGTGGGTAATGTCAAACGATAAAGTTTTCAGTTGTCCAAATCTACCCAAAACTGTGTCTGAATTACGTCAGAAAATCGTCTCGTTCTTCGGGACTCTGCAGCATCCTGCGTTCCGGAATGTGTTGGAAAATCTGCGTGATCACTATGGACACTGCCTACAGCAGTGCAATGAAGCACATTTTGAAAATTTACTGAACATCGCGATGCCCACCTCGGTAGCGTAGATGGTAGCATGTCTGCCTCACGTTCAAGAGGTCCCGAGTTCGAATCTCGGTCATGATGAGTTACCTGGATAAGGTTTTTTCCGGGGTTTTCCATTATCCTTCAAGACGAACTGGTAACTCTAAGCTCCATAGACCCTGAACTCATTTGAGCACCATTTCACCCAATTCATTCACTGCCCGACATAACTTAACGTTGGGGCGGACGTAAATTCCTTCCCCCCCAAAGTTAGGTAATGATAATAAAAGCAACTTAATTTCCAGTACAGTATACTTTGACGCATACTGCACTTCACTGGTTTACAGCGTTAGAGGACATCTATAGAGTATACTAATTTACCTGAGTTTGGAATACTGTAAGGTAGACAAAAGAGTTCAGAAATATAACATGTATTGACAATCTTACATTCTGGACATTTAGCTCTTATATTGAAAATATGGAACATTATAAGATTAATTCTATGGGATAAAAATGTCTTTTAAATAATCTTACACTAATAGGGTGAGGGCTAACAGAGTAAATTTATTAGCCATGCGATATTCACAAGGGCACCCTTGAGTCTATGGCGTGTCACTTTAATACATTGTTTCAATCGTGAACTTTTTGAGTAAAGCATCCGAGGAAAATATGGCAGATTAATTTAACTGTAAACATAACACTAACGAAGCTATAGACTTTGCAGTAATTAAAATATCATATATACACCTCGTCCAGTTGTTCAATTATCTGTGTAAATGCGGTGGAAATTTGATCCATTCTCTCTTTCAGTGTATTTAAAAATACGCCGTCTCACTAAGGAACGAACAAAATAATTTCAAACCTTTACCACAGAAATGTGGCTTTAGAGGCTTATTAAGTCATTCACCAATTTGGGATTATATTTTGTGTTGTATTACTCAGCCCTCTCTCTGCTAATTTCCTTTCTTCTCTTTTGTACCATCGCAAAACGGGATTTCTCTCTTTTCCGTAGAAACGTCACTTTACATAATTGATTCTCTTATGTATTATTTAACAGGAAACGCTCTACATCTGCGTGTTCCATCAAAATGACGTGGTGGGGACGGGTACCTATCCAAATTTTATACCTCTGTGCTGCATCCGCAGTAGAACTGACTTCACTGTCATGGAGTTTCTGATCACGGCGACAGAGCAGTCTGCAGTTGTCGGGGTTGAATTAATCTAATAATAAACTTAGAACAAATCTGTGACTTTTTCTTCACAACCGTTGAATTTACTCCAAGATGGATGTCGGGTATGCGACATTCCGCACCGGGAGTGATTCCGAAGACAGGCGGCAGAACGCAGCTGTGTATGCAGGTAAACAAGGGAATGGTGTTGGTAGGAGATTAGGTAACCCTTCGACCCGCAATAGGACCTTTGGCGCATACATACCCGGAAGTAACTGGCTTGAAGACCCTACTGGATGGCAAACCGCCCAAACTCCCGGAGGGATGGTCGGAATAGATCCTCGAAGCGTGACCGTAACTACCAGAGATGCGGATGTGTATAGTAATGCTCATTCTAAGCGCTTGTTACCACGGAACTATGACGCTGTTCAATACACAGACCATTTATGGCCGATTTCACCAACAGATGTTAAAATCGACGTTAACAAATGTAACGTAACAATTGTAACAGCGCTAACAAAGCTGTTATATTTCTTGTATTTCACCAATCTGTTTTCTGAAAATGTTAACAAACACGTGTTAACGCCAATAAACTTTTAGACATTGCAGCTAAAGAAGGCTATGGATGAGTCGTATTATTTTCTGAACGTACTGCGATGCGCACACAGCTAAAATTTGGCGGATAAACAAAATTGTAAACAAAAGTTGTGAAAAAATTTCTCATCGAGGGAGAAAGAATTGTTAATTGAATTGGTGACTAAGTATAAGCATATCGTGGAAAATAGGACGGATGCGGTGTATGTAGAAGAGAGATATGTCACGTGGGAAAAAATTGGAAACGAATTTAATTCAACTGTATGTGTCATTCACGAAACGTCTTCTTCAGTATTACGTAAATTTAAAACGAGGTGCGAAGGACAAGTGACGAGTGACTTGAACGTTTCAAGACGGGAGGTGGACAGTGTATTATCCACATAATTCAGTGAATTATAAAATCGCAAAGTTATTAATACTTGATGCAAAGGCGAGATCGGCATATTCCTTTCGATGCATGTTCTAACTCAGTATTACGTAAATTTAAAACGAGGTGCGAAGGACAAGTGACGAGTGACTTGAACGTTTCAGGACGGGAGGTGGGCAAATTGTTAATACTTGAAGCAAAGGCGAGATCGGCATATTTCTTTCGATGCAAGTTCTAACCTCTCTTGTACCTCTGCACTAACCTTCATAGCAACTTGTTTGGACAGTCTATACCTGTAGAAAATTTTATTCTGATAGTTCCTCAAAATAATTTCTCCTCATAGGCCGTACTCTATTAGGAATGCAATTTAGACGGTCTTAAATATAGTAAATCGACATTAACAGCTGAGTTCACGCCCGCCATCTTGACTATTTACAATTGTTAAGCACTTAACATCAGAAATTTGACTAGTTAGTTTAACAAGAGATTTAACACTAGTGTTAAGGCAACACTTGTTGGTGAAATGCAATTTTTGTTATAACTATTGCTGATGTCATGTTAAGTCTTAACATCTGTTGGTGAAATCGGGCGGTAGTGTGATTAAGTTGCTAATAGGGAGGAGCGCCTTGTGCTATTGTGTTTCGTTTCACGGTACAAAGAATTAACACACAACATTGGAGTTTTAAGAGTGTAGTATTTAAGAAATATTAAAGTACCTCGATACTATGACGATTTTCGAAAGCATTATTTGTGGACTGTATTACTTGATGCTCAAGATAAAATGATGATTGCATCTAAAAAAACGTACTTTCAAAGTTGGACAACTGAGACAAAGGCGTTATGTAAGCGGGAAAAATGTGATCTGAATTGTAACGAGTTTCTGTACTCGTACCACATTCGTATATATCGAATACATGCAAGTTATAATACTCTAGAGAACCGATTCCTATCTGTTATGATATTGTAACATTTGAGAGAGAGCGTGAGAGAGAGGCATAATAATTTTTCTATCTGGTTCACAAATGTGATATCCTTTGAATATTATCACGAGTCTAGGTCAAAAGAATGGGCCGATTGTAAAGCATAATAAAATTCGAAAATTACATGAATGACACAATGCCTTAAAGTTAAACATTGATATACACTGCAAAACATGTTAGAGTACATTTGACAATTTTGAGGTCAAAAGCAACGACAAATATATGCCGAGCAGAAAGAAGCCAATGTGGTAATCTCAGGCAAAGAGGTACGTTGAAATTGGGTTTATTTAGAAAATAATATTCCATTTACAATAGGAAAATATGAAAAATTATAATTTAATGTATTCTGTTTATTCATAGTATGATATTTGAGAATGGCCTTCAAATTAAGATAAGCGATTAATTATAAACAACTTTCGGAAACATCTTTGGAGTTTTAGACTTAAGACAATAAAATAAGAAGAATTGCAAGCATTCAAGTATATTTCTGATATGGATTCTTGGATTTTTTGCGAAAGTGTAAAAATTCCATACAGAATATTTTGAAAACTGCTAATGCTAAGAAGAACATTGTAATGAAGTTAAAATTTTTCCAAAATTAAACTTTGTAAATATTTTGTAAATATCCTCATACATACAAAACCGTACAATATTTATATCAGTATAAAGAGCAAAACGTTCAAGTTACCCATACATTCTTACTTATATACCTAAACCTTTTTGAGAAAATTAAAATGAATGAACATCTTTTCATATAAAAGGTAGTTTACTGTAAGGAAATTATGTTGAAAATGCTTGCCTGAAAGGCTCGAATAGCCTTAAGACTAAAACATGAAATTAAATTTATTAACTTTTTCATAAAAATAGGGTGCAGAGAGAACAAAATGCTTTAAGCTTTGCAGGACTTTGCAAAACCTGATTGTTCGTTCTTTAAAATTTAACATTGAAGTTCAATTACTTGTAAGTAAAAGATTTTTAACTTCTGCAATGAACTTTCTATTCGTCACTACTACAGTGTTTCATGCATAAACTATAATTGTTGCGTCGAAAACTTCTTGTCATTTCTGTAGCACGTCAAAGAAGTTTTGGTCGAAAGTCTACTGTGAAGTAAATAAATTAGGAATTGAATAACTTTAAAATGAGATTTAATTAATGTGTAAAATAATATTCCAGTTATCAACTGATGTTGCGGGAAATCACTTTCTAATTAACTGCTCTCCTAAACGTAATATCCGGTGTGTATTTAAATGGATAGGAACTTGTGAGCTCATGGCTGGAGGACACAATTAAGTAGTATTTTAAAACAAATGGGTACTGAGTTAGACTATATTTATACCTTTGCAGGCTTTATCATAAAAGAAACTTTTGAATTAAGCATGCGAAAATCCCCTATATTATATCAATTCTTTCATAAATAATTTTCATAGTAGTATAGAGGAGACTGACCTTTCGCGAAGAAGTCCATTCCTCTCTTTTATGATATTTCTGTTAAAGGTCGTGCAGCGGCCCTAGATTGTATCCACTGTTCTGGAAATACAGTACGGGCAAAGGCAACAGCTTCAACAAATAACGGTGACTTGGGTAAACATACGAAGAAAATAAAGTCTAACATACAATATTTATCGATAAGGCCAGTAACAAACATAAACACTACCAATTAAAAAAATAAGATGAGACAACAACCAATTCTCATTTGTACCATAACACTAAGAAAGAATACGAAGCACCACGTAGCTGTTTAAAATAGGAGTTTAATGACGACGACGACGACGACGACGATGATGATGATGATGATGATGATGATGATCATAATAATAATAATAATAATAATAATAATAATAATAATAATAATAATAATAATAATAATAATAATAATAATAATAATAATAATAATAATAATAATAATAATAATAATAATAATAATAATAATAATAATAATAATAATAATAATAATAATAATAATAATAATAATAATAATAATAATAATAATAATAATAATAATAATAATAATAATAATAATAATAATAATAATAATAATAATAATAATAATAATAATAATAATAATAATAATAATAATAATAATAATAATAATAATAATAATAATAATAATAATAATAATAATAATAATAATAATAATAATAATAATAATAATAATAATAATAATAATAATAATAATAATAATAATAATGCTGTATCAGTTTGTCAGCTATTAAAATAGTTCTTCCTTAAGATTTGTAACAGTTATTTTAATCCGGCCTCTGAAGAGAAAGAATTAGTAATGTTAAGTTGTTTTGTGACGTTTTTATGAATTTAAAATTATTTTGAATAATGTTTAAGTACTAAGCCGTTTAAATTAACTTTAAAAATATTACCTAATTAATCAAATAACTAAAACGATTGTCTTGGTTGCTGTCTGTTACGTAGTAAATAAGTAATACGTAATCACCATGGTGAAGAAAAAATATATAATCTTCGTTTTGTAAAAAGGAGAGCGGAATTTTAAGTTATAAATCGCAGAAGACGGAAGTAGATTATTATAAATCAATCTAAGTGTGAATGCCACAAAAGACGGACGTGAGGGAATACGATTGCAAGTGTAATGCTCGATTGCACCCACAGATGTTAAGACTTAACACGGCTATTAGTCTATTTAGCAATAGTTATACCAAACATTGTATTTCAACTAATGTTAGCTTAACACTCGTGTTAAATCTCTTCTTAAACCAATAAGCCACATTTGTATTAAGTCGTTAACAATTATTGTTGAACTTTAGATGGCGAGCGTGAACGCAGCTTTGGATGAAAATTTTTTGACCGCCTAAATGGCATTCGTAATAGAGTACGGCCTATGAGGAGAAATGATTTTGAGGAACTATCAGAAGAACGTTTTCTACGGAGGTATAGACTGTCAAAATAAGTTGTTATGAGAGTTACTGAGGAAGTACAAGTGAGGTTAGAACATGCATTAAATAGGAATATGTCGATCTCGCCTCTGCGATTTTATAATTCACTAAATTCTGTGGATAATACACTGTCCACTTCCCATCTTCAAACGTTCAGATCTCACTTCACTTCTGTCCTTCTTCGCACCTCGTTTTAAATTTACGAATATTGACGACGTTGCTTCGTACTTCTGGTTGTGACATTTGCATTCGAATTAAACTTATTTCCAATCTTTTTACACGTCACATCTTTCTCTTTCACATTTATCGCAACCGTCCTCTTATTTTCCCCAATATTCTTATATTTATTCAATAATTGAACCAGCAAATCTTTCTCCAATGATGAGAAATTTGTCCCATGGCTTCTCTTCTGATGTTGTTCACCCGCCATTTTTCAGCGGTGTGTAAATGAAAATAAAAACAAAAGCGTATCGCAGTACGTTCAGAAAATAATAAGATTCAGCCACAGCCTACTATATCTATAATATGTATTTACAAGTATCTTGGCGTTAACTAGTGTTTGTTAACATTTTCAGAAAAGAAGTTGGTGATGAGCAAGGATTTTAACATTTTTGTTAAATCTGTAACAATTGCTATGTTACTGTCACCCTGGTGGTAGGCTCGCGAAGCCGATGAAAAATAATGGCCGATCGTTACCGGAAGTGAGACAGTTGAGCGTAGTTTTTAGAGAAAATAACAGTTTAAGGTTAGCCAGCAAACTGTAATGTTGAACAGTGTATTTCGAGGAGAATAAAGTGTAGTTTT
The DNA here is from genome assembly GCA_030765055.1 of Mantis religiosa. Lineage (NCBI taxonomy): Eukaryota > Metazoa > Arthropoda > Insecta > Mantodea > Mantidae > Mantis > Mantis religiosa. The sequence goes on along the minus strand of CM060957.1, from coordinate 101,931,221 downwards.
TGTCTTTTGTAACCTCGTTTTATCATTTCACGAACCCACAAAGTCACAACTGGTGTCAGGAAGCGGGACAACAACATCACCGAAGATTATGGCCATGGAATCGGTATTGGAAATGCTTTTGCAGAAGATGAACGAATTAACAGCGAAGTCGGAAGCGGCAAATAACAACTTGGCCGCGAAGATGAACGAGTTAACAACAAAAACAGAAGCGGCAAATAACAACCTGGCCGCAGAGTTGAAAGAAATAAAGACCGAATTGACCACAGAAATGAAGGCAGCGAACGACAGTCTGGCCACGGAAATGAAGGAGGGGAACGAGGTCCTCGCCGCCAAATTTGAGGAACAGTTGGCCGGCGTGAGGGGTGACGTGACGGAGCTGGGCAAGCGGATGGGCCAAGTGGACGAGCGCGTCGAGGACCTGGCGAACCGCTTCAATGACCTAGAGGAAAAGGCCGACAATAACGCCAAGTCCCTGAACGCCATGGTTGAGGACGGCGCGTCAACATTCGAGGTCTTCCGCGCCAGTTCGACACAGTGGCCAAGCACAACAGATGGTCACCGGAGGAGGAGGCCACACAGCTAATAGCAGCCTCCAGGGACGGGCCGCGGAAATCCTAAGCGCGGTGCAGACAACGGCGGCGCCCAAGGACATCTGGGAGGCCCTGGAGAATCGCTTCGGGAACCACCGCTTATCCGCAGCATACCGCAGCCAGCTAAAGGCAAGGTCGCAGCAGCCGGGGGAGACGCTGCAGGAGTTCGCCATAGCGATCGGGCAGCTGGCTAGCAAGGCCTTGGTTGACCTGCCACTGGAGTTCGTATCCCGGGAAGCCGCCTACAATTTTGTCGACGGGGTACGGGACACGGAGATTCGTCAGCGCCTAATGCTCGGCGACTATAAAACCATCCACGAGGCGCTGACAGCGGCATTAAGGATGGAGGCGCCCAAGGTAGCATCTATCCCGACGTCGAGAACGAGGAGTGTTCGCTACGCCGGAGACAGAAGATCAGCTGTGGGACGCCGGCGAACACCTAGTGGCCTGTGTTGGGGGTGTGGACAGCCCGGACACCTGCGGAGAGACTACCCACACCAGGAAGAGCAGCCGGAAAACGAGTAAGGCCCGGCGTGGAGAGGGGTACGTCGGCGCCATTACCACCATCCCCTCGAGTGACAATCCGCGCCGTCAGCCGGCGGATGTATGACAACCTCATCGCGGACGGCTGGGTAAGAGGAAAGACGTGCCGCGTGCTGGTGGACACCGGGGCGGCCGTGACCATCATCAGACCTGACGTGGCGAAGGGTTTGCCGACGAGGAAACCGAGCCGACCATACGAGCATGTGACGGCATCGGGCGACACCATGCCTGTGCAGAAGGAGGCCCTGCTGGAGCTGAACTTGGGACGGAGTGCCGTGCGTCTGTGGGTGTTCCTCGCGAAGGTGGCTGAGGAGGTGATTCTGGGACTGGATGCCCTCAGGAGCCGCGAGGCGACGGTCGACGTCGGCAGGAAGGTCCTGAGGCTCAACGGAGAAGAGGTTATACTCCGTCAACCAGAAGGTGCCCCGAGGAAATATGTTGGTGGTACACCTGGATCGTCTGGCCCGCTACGAAGGCGCTGTTCGGGACGACCAGCCTTGAGGAGGGAGCAGTGTCGCCCTGGTGGTAGGCTCGCGAAGCCGATGAAAAATAATGGCCGATCGTTACCGGAAGTGAGACAGTTGAGCGTAGTTTTTAGAGAAAATAAACAGTTTAAGGTTAGCTAGCAAACTGTAATGTTGAACAGTGTATTTCGAGGAGAATAAAGTGTAGTTTTTGTCTTTTGTAACCTCGTTTTATCATTTCACGAACCCACAAAGTCACATTACATTTGTTAATGTCAATTTTAATATCTGTTGTTTGAATCGGATATAAGTGTGCAAGAGTTAACGTTAAGAAAAATTGTTCAGTTTAATATTGTATAGTATAAGCATGCTTCAAAGTAATTTATTCACGTGTATTATGCCGTGTTTTGTAAACCTTCAACCTAATTTTAAATACATTTGGACATTTAAAAAGAAAAACATATTTAATAATTCTTTCATTCTTCTGGTGAATTATTTCATGAAAATATTGGTTCGAGACCACGCCTGAGAAATACTGTCTTGGTTATTGTAGCATCGGGAATTTCATAAAATTACAAACTTAAAATTTGTAAAATTCTATTACACATTTCAATGATTGTCATTTTAAAACATTTTTTCATATTTCCAAGTTTCTAATTATAAGGTAGTGGATTATATTATTAAATGAGGCTAAGGTCTTCAGACATAAGTGGAAGTATTCACAGTTAGGGTTTTTACATTTGTATAGTTTCTTGTATTATATGAATGCTTGAGCCTTTGAAATATTAAACAGGTATTCTTTTAATATCTTCGTTGCCTACTTATAGTAAGCACTTATGTCAAGTTTTTTTGGGACTCCCTTAGTGGGAAAATAAATGCTTCAGTGTGTTTCTCTCTGCCAGTGAACAGCATAACTCAAAAACAAAAATTTTGGTTAAATGACAAATTTGGTGTTTAGTTCAATATCTTCCAAGTATGATTGTCAAATGTTTCCCCATCCCAAACTACCCTGTTTTTTGAAAACATAGATTTCTTCAATAGTGGCTAACGATTTGAATAAATTACCAAAAGTTCAAGACATTTTCATGACAAATGAAATGTGCATCTTGAATTTTCTGAGAATGGCGTCCCAAGTCCTTTAAACTTTGACTTTTACATAAGGTGAACCGTAAGAGATAACCAAAACTATACTGTCCAATGAATGAATGAATGTGTGTGTGTGTGTGTGTGTGTGTGTGTGTGTGTGTGTGTGTGTGTGTGTGTGTGTGTGTGTTTTTATGTGTGCCCAATGCTCAGGAATTGACATCCAAGTCACTCTCTTTCTAGTCTCCCAGTATTTGGTGACAATGTCAGGGCATGATTCTTGATGTTCAATATTCATAATTTATTCTCTGGTACACAGTAGGCAGTATGGTGAGCTTGAATGTCCAATCCTGTAAAGTATAAAGATTTGGACCATCATGTCCAGTTATGAGATGAAAAATAGCATCAGCTAATTTTGTTGGTAGTTTTGGAATTATTTTAGGGTTTTGTGCAATCTGTGGACATTTAGAGCTTTTATTTCCCTTTGTTACTTTGTTTTTATAGTTTTTATGTATTTTTCTTTCAATAATGCGTTTAGTTGACTCATAAGGAAATTTTATAATGTTTTTATTTTTAACTATGTTTCCTTCCTATGACAAAAAATCTGATTTTTCATTTCCATATATTCCACAATGAGATGGAATACATTGTAATACAAGTTTTTCCCTAGTTTACCTATTTTCCTTAATCATCTTCAGGATTTGTAATTTTTTCCATTTTAGGTTGTGTTACTATTGCTTGTATAGCAGCCTATGTGTCTGAGAGAATAACTTTACTTTTTTATTGATGTAGTCAAGGAAACATGTTTTGCAGTGATATACAAACAGTTATTCGTCCATCAAAATTTGTGACATTACTTCCTACATTTACATGAAAGGAAAAGAACTGGCATATACCACCTTCTCAAGCTCCATCATTGGTAACACAGAGGGAACCATCTGTGCATATGTGTCCATTTTTGAGTTGGATATTTTAGATTTAGAGTTTCTAGTTTAAGAGTTTTAGCTATTATATCGTTTGTTGAGGTCATTTATTAGTTTTAACTGATATTCATTGTAATAATCTCAATAACGTTGATGCAATCAATAAGATTTTCTCTTTGTTTTGGTACTTATAATCTTTTTTCAAGTTTACTGATCTTTTATGATTCCAGATTGTGTTTCTAATTTATTTACAACATCTGAATTATTGTATCATTTATTGAAATTTGGAGATATAATCATTTTTTCATACTGTAAAATAGCTTGAGTTTCTAGTTCTAAATTCAGTGGTTTGTTAGAAGTAGCATTCTACAGTGCTTCTATCGGAGTTATTTTAATTGCTTTGTTTATTAATCTAAGTGCTTGATTTTGTATGTGTTCGAGTTTTCCTTTATTAGATGGTGATTATGTTATGTTTAATGTAAGTTCACCTGAGTGCAAAAGATAGGATTTCTTAAAAAAAAAAAAAAAACAACAACCCGGTTACGGGAATGGAACAGCCGCATTCACGCTGGCGATTAAAATTACTGCCTGTTCTCTATGTAGAGATAACGAGCAGTCTTTACCTTCTAGTGGAAGTATTTCGCTAATTCTACAGAAGAAAGGCTATTCATGAGTCACCCTAATTAGAAGCACATTCCGGCGTAGTGAGAGGTGAAAAGAAAACGAAATCAGGGTTATTTCACTTCTTGGTTGACATGCCGTTCTTTGATGTAGCCACCAAGACCAGATTTAAACATGCCAGTGACAGCGGACGGAACTTTAATGTAATTTCCTTGCCTGTGGATATCGAGCGATAGCACAAGCCAAACGAATTCTCTCTAATTCCCTCTCCGCGAACAACGCCAGCTTCAAAGCGAGCCCGGGGAAGTACTGAAGTTGCAATCTCAAAACCACCGCATAGTTTACGTAGCCGGCGCTTGGTGGTGCAACATCCAAACATGAAAAATGGATGCATACATATAACACAAACTGTTGCATGTGCAATCAATGTGGCTATAATGCAAACAGCAACTAGAAATGCACTGTTACATTCACTCTAACACAGACTATTGTTACAAAATATAATTTACTTAATTTTTTAATGAGGATAAGTATTGGTGGGAATATAGCTGACATCGCAGGTGCAAGGATCATGCAGTTGGCTGATGATTTATTATTAGAAAAACAATAACAAATAATGTATCAGATGTTATTTGTATTGAAGTAGCTTGGTTGTCCTGCAATAGTGCACCAATTTGTAGCCTTCTATGTCTGCTTCACTCCTACCTGCAGAGACTTACGTGTGTAGGTGTATAATCAGTAAGGTTGGAGGTAGGTGTAAAAGTAAGGATAACACAGGAATCTAACAGTTTTAATAAATTGTATTCACTCTATCTGAGAAGTTGACGACCAATATAAACTAATATATAAATATATGGAACTACTGTACTTGAATCCTAGATCACACGGTTCTATACTTGAGGGAAGCATGACGCCACGTCTTGTTCCACCGGCGTTCCAATAAGAAGTGTCCAAGATTATGCTCAGAATCTCCTGCCCACATTCAATATTCTCCTAATAACCTCCCCTTTTGCTAATGATTCTAAGACATCCAAAACTAACTTCTAATACGATGTAGCCACTTCATTTCTATATTACGAGGGCTGTTCAATAAAGAATGCTCATAATTTTTTGTGGTCATAATTTTTCGCACTAAAATTCAATCTTATTATATTCTATTAGCTTAATGTGAAACAAACACGCTGTAGTAGTTTCATTGTTGTCACTGCTGGTTCCCGCCTGTGAGAACCAGGTAAGTTCAGACATGTTCAGTATCGCCTACCGCTGTAATGGAGGTAACATGCAGTTAAAGTTGATGTTAGAGGAAGATCCTGAGTTTCTTTCAAAAGTAATCACTGCTGATGAAACTTGGTTACATTATTTTCATCCTGAGAGCAAACAGCAAAGCTCAGTGTGGAAATTTCCTTCATCACTAACCCCCCAAAAAGCAACAGTAGTTGGTTCTCCTGGGAAAGTTACGGTCATCTCATTCTTTGATATTCAGGGAATGGTTTATCAGCATGTTGTAGCTGCACACACATCAGTAACTGTACAATACTACAGGGGTGTCCTTAAAACATTGAAAGTCCATATCAGACGCAAAAGGCCACATTACATGAAGCAGGCTGAATGGTGCACCACGATAATGTGCGGCCGCATATTGCCAATGTTGTTCTTGAATATCTTGCAAAAATCAACGTGAAGTGCATCCCTCACCCTCCGTATAGTCTGGATTTAGCCCCATGTGACTTTTTATATCAGCTAACTTGAAGAAACGCCTTCGTAGGAGGCATTATACATAATCAGAAGCAGTGGTGAACGCTGCGGAGGTGATTTTGAAGGATCTCCAATAATGGTTTCTAGCATGTCTTTGAAGACTGGCAGAAACGCTGAGACAAGTGCATCGCATTCAGGGGAGACTATATTGAGAAGGATCATTAAAATTATAAGGATGAGTAAAGGTACGTTGTCAAAAAAATTGTGATCATTCTTTATTGAACAGGCCTCGTACTTTCAATTTAAAGTCTCTATAAATTTTTAAGAAATCCTCTCAGATGTTCCAAGAAGTTTAAGCTTGTCTGCCATATCTATTCTGACAACTTCGAATACTTTCACCCCTCTCGCTAACTTAACCGACCGGACCACTTCCAAGAATTGGCCTAGAACTTACCCTTGCTAATTAATATAGTTTTACCTCGAGCCAAACTGTACTCATAATCTATTGCCAAACCTAGAGTCATTTAAATTTTAACACAAATGCACAAATTATCCATCTTTTATCAAAGTATTAATTTATTCATAATTTCTGTATCAGAGTGTTTGTCAGATCTACGAGTTTTAGAGTTATGATTTCATATACCTCTTAGAGAAGGTGTACCAGTTACTCAAATGTCCGTCAGAATGAAAAAGATAATACAGATTATTGCCAAAATGTATATTTTATAAGGAAAATGTTTTAGCACGTTTTTTTATTATTATTTACCTCCTTCAACTTTAATTCATATCGGTCGATAAAAGAACTGGGCGAAATGATGTTCAAATAGCCCAGTGTCCATAGTTAGCCTACATTCCTCTTCCGGTATAAGGGAAATCCCTGGAAAAACCTTACCCAGGTATCTCACACTGACCGAGATTTGAAATCGTGACCTCTTAAGCGTGAGGGAGGCTGGCTACCATCTACGTTACTTGCATGAGTTTAGCACAAAACTGAAAGAGAATATTTGTTTGTTTAAGATATTTTTAGAAACCGTCCTATCACCCTTGGAAGATGCTGAGTTTTCATTACTAAATTTAGTATGTAGCCATGTTTTCATTTTTTTGATTATTGAAGGGCACAAATTAAGTTTTATAAAGTTATGGCCTTCCCAATAATATTGTATGGGACTAAAATATGGCTTTTAGAAGTAATATTCAAGCATCTGAGATGAAATGTTAAGAGCAGTTAAGGGAATAACAAGATGGAGTAGATTAACTAATTTCTAAATAAGATAAGATTTAAAATTAGTGCTATGGCCATATCACACAAAACAGTAAACACAAAGGGGAAGATCGTCTCAGTAGAATGGATTCAAGCTGGCTACCAAAAAGGTTACTAGAATATAAACCTAAATGAACAAGATCGATAGGAAGACCAATGTTATGGTGGAAGTGAGGCCGTAAAAGGCCAATGGCCTAACCGTGGAAGGCAGATGACGATCAGTAAAGGAAAACCTGCTCTTACAATATTGTATATTAACTAGTACCTACAATTTAAACTTAACCAATGTTTTCTATAGATCTCAGAAGGAAGTCACTTTCAACGTTTATTAAGAACTATGGAATTTAAATTGGATTAACGTTCCCTTTGAATCTTAAAAGGCTTGCATTTTTGCGAAGTATTTGATTTGAGATTGTTGGCAACACTCGCAACAGCTTTGAAACACAGTCCAGCTAGCAATAAATTCCTAACAAGCTTTAAATACTAATATAAAAATTTATACTTACATATTTAAAGCATATTAGAGCAAAGTATGAGTAAGAAAACAATCAGAATTAAAGCGAAATGTAAAGCAATACTGATAGACTTAGCAGGAAAAAAGTATAGCTTTAAAAGGCACATGGCTCTAATATATACTTAGAATAATGTAGAAATATTTTTTTGAGGGAACTACTGTGTTCGCCATTACCATTTAAGCCCCATAAATGCATATTTTTAATCTCCATTTACTCTCTTCCCGCTAAAAGGAAAGAGAAAAAAGGGAAACAAGAAAGTTCTTTATTATGTTCCTGAACTCGATATATTTAGTGCCTCTTGTTTTTGTTATGTAAATTTAATACATGAAAGGTTTATTTCCATCCTTTTATATGGAGATTACAGTCGCTCGAAAAGTTACTAACTCAGAACAAAGCAAGTAGAGCCATTATTAAAACCCTTTTCTTGATTCAATTTAATGACCTGTTTTTCAAAGCTTATTTATAGAAGAGAAGTACCTTAACATTGTGACAAAACATCTATGCCACAGGTGTTTTGTGAAGTCGGTGCTGAGTATTAAAATGTGTAAATAATGTAAGGCGAGCACTTGCCAAGACATAAACAATGTAATCACTATTACTTCCGGATGCTTGGACGTCGTGAATTTTCTGAAAAGATATCAAGGATAAATAAGCCAGCGCTATCGCAAAGCAAATCAGTTGAGCATATGAGGGGATCTGGCAACACGAGGGCGCTTTCAGAAGAAACTGAAATGAACGTTGTGGGACAAAATGAAGTGGAACAGTTCAAATTACTGAAGCGGCCGTGAGCTAAGTGAAGTCTCGGTGAAAATTCAACTAATCTATTGAGTAAAAGTGAAAATGAGTGAAGTGACAGTCTGAAAAACTGCACAAAATCATATTTTCTGCAATTAAAGAAAGTATGAAACATTGCTGATTCCACGTATAAACCTCCATAGGTTCATACATTGCTAGACTTCACGGAAGTCTAAAATTAAATGACTGTCGAAATAGAGACTGTTAGCTGTAACATTTTATAGTTCATTATTTGCTTTTAAGTTAAAAAGCTATGTCTGGAAGCGGGAACGTAATGTGAGCATTAGAAAAACGTAAAAAGCATAATATGAGCATGCAGAACTCAAAATTTACCGAAGGCACCGTGACTGTGTTCAGGTTAGAAATTATTGAAATAAACCGCGTGCTACAACGCTTCTAGAACGATTAACTCGCAAGCTTGGGGGAACAAAACAGCAATAAACAAAAGAAAGACCACTAAGTAACAAAAGAGTAAAGCATTGTGTTTACATTCGCGATATAATTATAAAATACTAGCTGACCCGCTGAACTTCGTACCGCCAATAAAAGTTGTTTTAACTTATCGATATAAAGCAAACAAATTTAATTAGTTAGTCATTTATTCTGCAATTGGCAGTGAAGTTTAATTTAATCACAGTTATAATTAAGTTAATCAATTTAGAACTTTCTGATAAAAAGCTTTTTGTCTTTGTGGTGCTTAAATATATAAAGATGGTTTTACGACAAGAACACGCGATGTATAATATTTCTCCATGAGAGAAGCAGGGAAATTCCAAGTTAGTTCCACAAACTTCCAACGACTGCCCTTGCTATTTATTTATGGTCATAGCAAACGCCCAAAGTACTGGAAATTATAGACGCTTAAAGTAAGAGGTAAATCCTTTGGAATCATCGCAATTCGTGGGATCAAGTTATCTTCTCCTTTGTATTATCGCTTGGTGATTGTTGTTATTGATTAGCTTTTTCAGTTAGTGTCATTCCATTGCACAGTCGTTGTTGGTTAATGTTATGCAGCATGATTATAAGTGATTCTGTTTTTAATTTTAAATCGTGAGTTGGGAGTCCACCAATTCTAATGAATATAAAAACTCTGTGGGATAGTTGACTACATCATTCTAGTTTATAACTGTGTCAACTTATTTGTATGAAAAAACCACCCTGGAAGAAACACACCCTAGAATGAAATTCTGACATTCCAACACGAGTATTAACATTAGATGTATCTTGCTGCTCATCAGAGTGACATTTGATGACTTCTACGACCTAAGTCAGGTCGTCTTCTGCTTGGTATAAATAAGGTTTCCGCGAACTTCAGAAAGTTACAAAGGAATTCAATTAACTTTGTGTCAGTTCAATTCAAAAACGCAAAAAATAAAGAAGATATCCAAGGATACGCCAATATCTGGCAACAATTGTCTGTGGTCAAATAATTATAGTGTTTGTGTGTTCAGAAATTAATTTTGTGTGTAATGTTGGAAAGGTGTATCATCATGCTACATAAAAATCAGTGTTGGTAACAAAAGATAACCGTTATTTAGTAAAATATGGTAAGTGAAATATCTGTGAAGACTTTGACAAGGAGGAGAATGTCTTTGTGCTTTGTAATGCTTTTGTTTGTCGAAAAAATGTGGATGTGTTCCGTAAAAGTTTGTGTTTGTACTTTTTAATTTAGTTAATATTCCCGTCTATTATCACTTCAGCTTTTTTATCGCCTTTAAAACCTTCCTTGACTTATACAAATATTTCAAAACCCAAATTAGGCAAATCGGTTCAGCCGTTCTCGAGTTTTTGAGAGACTAACAAACGTCAATTCATTTTTATGTAAACAAATTTTGACTTTAGATAATGTATACTGTATCCTGGTTAAAACACATTATAATTTGCAAATTCTATTTCTCAAATTGTTCTCGAAACTGAATCCACAGGAGCTCTCTATTTTAGATGTATTATGAAACTCTTAGTTCATTTTTGTTTCAGTTTTCGCTTCCGTTTTGGTTGCCATTCCTGATATATTTGGGCAGTGGGATTCTAGCTATCTCTGGATTGCAATACTGGTTAATAATTCTCAATATTATCTAACTGAACTATGTATTCGAGTGGAGGTGTGCTGCTTTAACTTTTAAAAAAGGTATAAACGGAGCCACTTGAAAGAAATGAAGAAAAGAATAAAGCTCCTATTCTCTAATGACCGGAAGGCTTGAAGAAAAGGTTTCAGTTAGATTGTGCTAATTTATAGCTTAGGGAGAGCCGTTTGTACAGACCTAAGTTACGAATTATTTGTCCAACTCAATCGTACATAACTTGAGCACGTCTTATACTGCAGTTTTAGAACGTCGTTTTACACATGGCGCTTTGGCCTTCTGAAAACTGGATAATTTAACTTTGCAGAATTTTTTATTAGAAAAAGCAAGGAAGGGAGGAAAAGAAACAAATGTTCTGCAAAAACATCTTTAAAAGTTTTTCTTTATAGCCTCTCATAAAGAAGCGGAATAGCTTTCCTAACTTGCCTAAATTTTGCGAGTGGTAT
>CM060957.1:101696571-101919204 GCA_030765055.1 Mantis religiosa | reverse complement strand
GAGAGAGAGAGAGAGAGAGAGAACAAAGCACAGTGCTAGGCTACAACGCCTGTTCTGCTTTTGGTATTTAGCAAACAACTTCCCTTAATCAGGAGCCTGTTAGATTAATTTAATGGAAAGCACGTTGTGATTCAAATGGAAATAATGCGAGCACAATTGCAAACGATCTTATAGCGCTTCTTGGGAATGAAATTTTCCTCGTCAAAGCTACTGTTTGAATAGATCTAATATGGCTGCTGCTCTGCACAGAATGGATAATAATTCATATAACTGAGTTACCAACCTCCATTACGTACATATATTATACTGTTCTCGTAATTTATATTCTCTTTGTGAAGCAACAATGATTACTGATGCTGGAACTAGTATGATAGAGGTCACTGAAGCATGGACTCATTCAAATCAAACTGCAAGTTGCAATTCTTTTAATTCATAGAAACCAGTGATGAATTTACTGCAACACACGTTATAGCTTCTGCAGTTGAACTTGAAAATGAGAGTCTGATGTTGGAGCTTGTATTGATTTATCCACTGCTTAGACACTTAAATTAAGGGAATATTTACGTTCTATCTAAGCATTTTATAAGATGATTTCCTTGACACAAACCATTGAGCGTGGTTGTCCATAAAGAAAATAAAAAAACAAAACTAAAACACTCATTATATATGCATTCACAAACAGTTAACTTTCCTGGGACCCAACTAGGAGCAAAACGGGGGAAGGAAAAATTTTAAATTCTCTTGCTCATTCCGGACACAGCGTATTTGATTATTTAGTACGTAGATAATTCAAGTAAGCCGTGACATGAGAGCCCTAGCCCTCTCTAGTCGCAAGCTGGAAAAATAAAAGTGGAAGAAATTCTGGCAAATGTATGTCCTGATCGCACGTTCCGGCTCTCTCACACCCATTCAACGTTAATTCTTGCAGCAAAATTACCTTTTGCAGTTTTTATACAGTGCGTTAACGTTCTGCATATTTTCTGACGCAACTAAATGAAATGCTTTTAAAAACAGACACTGAAACACTTATTTAAAACACTTTTTTAAACAGAAACAAATTATTGTTAACCTTAGATAGCTGAAAGTTCTACAATTTTGGAAAGTTTTATGATTTCAGTATTATGTGTGAGTGAATGAGTTATCAATTGTTTCATGTAACAAAGGTTGCTATGGAAATAAATTATTTATTTTCTTTGTGTTATTGTTGCAGTTTATCAGCCGAAATTAAAACAAGATAACTTTTTATGTAAAATTGAGAGAATAAGTTATAAATGCTAGGATTTGTAAATGTGGAAGATGTCATACATAATATAGCTCTATTCTCTTAATTATGGCAGGAGTTTTCGGTTTTGTAACACTGAAAACACTAACAGTACTGAAATTCAACACGTATCGACAACTTTAAATTTGAAACATTCTTGGCTAGATACAAACAAATGAAATTACTTTGAATTACGGAAAATTAAAAGCATATTCTTTAAAATTAAATTATCTCAAATATAGTGTCATGGCAACGGAAATAAAATTTCGGTGCAAATAGATAACAAACGGCGAATAATGTTTCGCGGTAATAAAGAGCTTGCTTAGGCAGTTAATGTTAGCGCGGCTAGTGTACACAAAGGGGCCGGCAACAAAGATAGCTGAGATAAAAGATATAACTGGAAGTTATTTCCGGGCTGTTATGCCGTGGTCTGCTGGATTTGTAGTTACCAGAGTCATGGAGTCCTTCGAGTCTCATGCCTTAGACACGGCTCCACTAAAACCGACTGTCTGGCTCCGATATGTAGATGACACTTTTGTCGTATGGTCACACGGAAAAGAAGCCCTGCAAGATTTCCTACTACATCTTAACAGCATCAACCCCCGCATTCAATTTACCATGGAAGAAGAGAAAGATGGACAACTAGCTTTCCTGGACGTCCTGGTCAGCAAGAAAACAGACGGCACCCTTGGGCACACTGTTTACCGTAAGCCCACCCATACGGACCGCTATCTGAATAAGGCTTCAAACCATCACCCCAGACAAAAACGTGCCATGTTAAATACACTCGTAAATCGTGCTTCACGCATTTGCGAACCACAGTTATTAAGAACAGAACTCCGTCACCTAGAACAAGCCTTTTTATCCAATGGCTACTCCATCCAAGAAGTCAGAAGAGCTTGCCGTCCTGCCAGACCGAAACCTGCCTCACAGAATGCACAGAGGCCCAAATATAATGGCACAGTTTTCCTGCCATATTTCAATAATGTCACCGACCGTATTCAACATATACTGCTGCGACACAACGTCAACACTGTTTTCAAGCCCACTAAACAACTCAACAATCTACTACGCTCGGCTAAAGATCCTCGGGAGCCTCTATCATCATCTGGTGTATACCGTATTCCCTGTTCCTGTGGTTTGGTCTACATTGGAACCACACAGCGCAACATTAACACCAGACTCGCCGAACACAAAAGAAACTGCCGCTTGGGACAAACTGAAAAGTCTGCAGTCGCCCAACACGCCATTGAAGCTGAGGGCGAACACATTATAAAATTCCAGGACACCAACATTCTTTCATCTATAACACATTACCATGCCCGGCTACAACGCGAGGCTATTGAAATTTATAAATATCCACATAATTTTAATAAGAAAGAAGAAACTTTGAAGCTCAACAGCAACTGGCACCCTGTCATCGAACATAAGAAACGACACAGAACAGAAGAAAACCAAGCGAACCAACCAGAAGGTAGCATCCCTATCCAAGCCCGCCCACTCCCTCGCTCCGTCCGCCAGCCGGTCCAATCAGCGGAGGTCACTAACAGTATAAATACTGCAGCCCAGACAGTCAACACTTCGAACATTCACCACCAGGACAAAACGCGCCCTCGCCCCGGCTGGCAGATAAACACCTGCAGTCGTGCCCTGGGCGCGCGCATGGCCTGGAAAAACCAACATTTGCAACCTAATTACCATCTGGCCTCTCGCTACTGGTTCCACCAGGCTTGCCGGCTCGCTAGCGACCGCAAAAGCAGGGTGGAACAGGCACTGTTCCCCGAGGGGAATACCCTGGCACCAGAAGCAGCAGCAGAGGCCCACTGCGCCGTCTAATACAACGACACGCAAGCTTGCGAAAAACTTTGTTCTATATTACCGCACGGGTAAATCCGCACAGCGGATAGGTACCGTGGCGCGTAACCCTCCGCCCGGGAGAACCCGGGCGACCTGCACCTGCTCTTGGCTCTTGGCTCAACACTTCGGGTCTATACTTCTCCTCGAGACTTCGAGGAATCAACATGAACTCGTCTCGTCTCGTTTAGCTTAGGCGTAGCATCAGCTTGCATCGCAGAAGCACAGAAGAGCCTGACTAGCCTCTTTGAGGCGAGAAAAAAGGATCCGAGCCTGCAAGAGCTTCTTATAACAAAGTGATTGGGCAGAATAATAAGACCGCAGCCAACAGTCATAGCGACTGGTTCTAGGCGCCCTTAGGGGTAGGTCCTCTATTACTCGCGTCTATTGACACCCTAGACTTGTTCTTTAATCATTCTACTCTTCTCTTCCTCTTATCACACATAATCATTACTTTTGTTTCATTGCACAGCACACTGTTACATCATTATCATCATACTGCCCCCCCATTGGTCACTGCATTACCCTTCCTAATTGGTCGTTATATTGGATGTTCCCATTGGTCAATCCACACATCTGATCATGTCGGCTGCTAACATCCCAAATCCCACCAACATGAAGGCATCTACACACCCTTCTGCAGATCACGCAACCTGCGCAACCACTGCTTCTAACCCCCTTGCAACAGAGGCACCTGCAACCTATGTGGAACAAGCCTCTGAAAATTATTACCTGCTAGGCGGTGATATTTCAACCTTCATGGGGACAGCTTTGATCGTACAACCCAGCTACCCACTATCCAGAGGCGATATCCGGATCCTCAAAACGGAAAGACAGGCTAGGACAAAATACCTGAATCAGGCAGATGCCGAAATGTCTTCCGTCCCCAACTCTGAAGAGGTCTGCGTCACGGCTGCAGCCTTCAGAATCTATTCCTTCCACCGCCAGAGAATTGATGTCATCACCAGTTACCTTTCACATCATGAAGAGCAATATAACTCCTGGCAAATACCTACGCAGAAAAGAACTGCCAAGGAAACTAACCACAGCGCATTAGCGCCACCACCAACGACATCAAACAGTTTTGCAGCTCTCTCTGAAGCAAAAACACCAGAGGACTTCCCACCATTACCAGCCGTAAACCAAAAGAGGCGTAAATGCTCTACACCTCCCCCACCCCCTGCTGAACTCATGGAACAGGAAGTAGCAGAGGTAGCAGCCCCATTACACCTCAACCAGGCACAAGCTACCACACAACCACAAGGAGTAACCAAATCTAATAAGACTACTCCCATCTTCTTAAGAGATCCGTGCCAAGCCCGAGAACTGACAAAGGCATTACACGATGGTTTCCCAGAATTAAAATTCACCATAAAAAACATGAGTGGGTCTATCGCCTTCCTTCCCGAAACGCCTACCGATCACAGAACCATTCGAAAATTCCTCACCGATCACACAGTACAATACCTCACCACCTTATTACCCGAGGAGAAGCTAATGTACGTAACATTGAAGGACCTACCCATGTACGTTACAGAGGCAGAAGTCCAAGACCTCCTACAAAAGATGGAGTACCCAGTTGAGCGTGTTGGACAACTCCGATCAAACCGCTCCCCGACGCAGCAGAAGCTGCCACATTTCCGAGTAGCCCTTCGGAAGGAGCCGCGCTCAAGCGATATTTACAAGGTAACCCACATGTTCGACGCCATTATAAGGGTTGAACCATATCGACCGCCTGCACGACCATTACAGTGTACGAACTGCCAACAGTTCACCCACAGTGCAGCGGGATGCAGGCTTATACCGGTATGCTCCTACTGTGGTGACTCAGGCCACAAGCGCCCAGAATGCAAGAGGCTAGGTCTTGCTGGATCTAAACCAACATGCAGTAACTGCGGAGGAGAGCACTCCTGCCGCTACGCGAAGTGCCCTATCTGGCAGGAGGCCAGAATAGAAATGGAGCTCAACAAGGCTGGACAACGCACCCGTTTTGACGCTGCTCCGAAGATACCAAACCCACAAGGCATACCCAGGGAAGCATTCAAAGGTACTCGCTACCCTGGTCTCCCTCCAATTACTAGACCACAATTCCCAAACTACGCAGCTGCCGCATCTGCAACACGAAGTCAAAACCCACTGCAACCTCATCAATCAGAGCCGCAAGCAACTGCGCAATCACAAACCACACCAGCTCCACCAAAGCCACCAACGCCCCCACAACGTCCACCTGTTAACGGACCATCAGAAATAGCTCCATCTGCACTGGCCAATAAACCTACGTGCCCATCAAGACAGACTAACGCCGACACCAGAACGCCCATGCAGCAGCGGCTACTGGCTCGCCCCACCACAAACCACAACCTTCCACAGACTTCCAAACCATCCCTTCCTGATGAGCAGTTTTTAAGCCTCATGTCCAGGATTCCACTCGCCCTGCAAGCTGACTTTGCAGCTGCCTTAGCTGATGCACTAGCCATCCGCCCTCCTTCTATTCCTTCACAAACAATATTGGTGCACACCGTCTTTGTATTTATGGGCAACAATGGCGGACGTCAATAATATAATAAGCAACCACACCAGCCTACGCATTTGTTCCTGGAATGCCAATGGACTACGACAAAAGTTACGTGAAGCCACAAACTTCATCGCTGTCAACAAAATCAACATCTTCCTTGTCCAAGAAACACACTTAGCTCCACGCTATAGGGCTACCATTCCAGGAATGATTTGCTATCGAACTGATCGTCCAGATGGCTATGGCGGGACTGCAGTTTATATCCAAAGGCACATCCCCCATCATCGCCTACACCTGCCTGTTTCAGACGGCCTTGAAGGTACAGGAATCCAAGTCGCTACCGACAGAGGACCACTTAATATCTACTCGGTCTACATCCCACCAAGTAGACCAATTTCACAGAGAGACCTGGACCTTATTTTCAATGGTTCTCCCACTGTAGCCATGGGTGACTACAACTCAAAGAGCACGCTTTGGAATTCCACCATCACCAACAGTCGCGGACGCCTACTGGAGCGCTACATAGAACGTAAGAACCTGGCCGTCCTTGCTCCCAACTCCCCCACCATAACTCATGGCGATAGTAGTCCCCCTGATTGGTTGGACATAGCACTCCTATGCAACATTCGCAGTCACCCAACTATATTCTCTCTTCCCGAACTCTCTTCCGATCACTTTCCTGTTCTCTTGCTATATAAGGCAAAACTCACACCCAAGTCATTACCTTCTCACGTAAATCCCAGACAGACCAACTGGAGCAAATTTTCAAACATCATGGCCGACAAACCCGCCGAAATTCACCCTTGTACAACAATAGCAGAAGCTGATAACCTGGAGCAGTTCATCACTAGCAACATGGCCGAGGCCATGCGTGAAGCAACTCCTGCCCGTAAATCCCCATATAGTCCCCTCAAACCCATCCCAAAACATTTGCGCCAACTCATCTCGGCCAAAAACACAGCACGGCGAAAATTCCAAAATACCCGCCAGCCACAAGACAAGAGGGAATGGAATCGCCTCCAGGCTGCAGTGAAGATGGAACTTGCAGACCACTTCAATAACGAATGGGAAAGGAAACTATGTACCCTCGACACCACAGACTGTTCTCTCTGGAGAATGTCCAAGGCTATGCTACGCATACCCATCTCAGATCCGCCACTTATGAATGGAAATAGAGTGGCACAATCTTCCAGGGAAAAAGTTGAACTCACAGCAGAATACTTAGCTGCTACCTTCCATCCAGCTGAATCCCCTGACCACGAGCAAGTAGCGAAAATTGAAGGAGTGGTACAGCAATTTCTTGCCTCTCCCTACAACTCAGCCGAAGTGCTGCTCACAAACACCGCTGAGGTCAGTGGTCTGATAGCTTCAGTCCGACCCTACAAAGCTGCTGGTTGCGACTCCATACCAAACGCTGCTTTCAAGGCACTCCCGCAGAACTGGATAGCCTTGCTTGTTCATCTGTTCAACAGCCTGCTCCTTCTTTCCTACTTTCCTGCAAAATGGAAACATGCCAAAATCATTACTATCCCCAAACCTGGCAAGGACTCCAAACAAATTTCAAACCATCGTCCCATTAGTCTGCTACCAGCCATAAGTAAATTATTTGAGAAAGTACTGCAACATCGCCTCCAAAACCTACTGGACGAGCTACACATCATTCGCCCAGAGCAATTTGGCTTTCGCCGCTCCCACTCCACATCACACCAACTTCTACGTCTGGTTGATGAAGTTACTCGAGCCTTCAATAACAGGCAGTATGTTGCAGCTCTATTTTTGGACATCACAAAGGCCTTCGATTCAGTTTGGCATCAAGGCCTTCTTCATCGATTAATCAGCTACAACTTTCCTCCCTACATAATACACATTGTCAACCATTACCTTACCCATCGCACCTTCTCCGTTGTCAGAGACGACATTTCTTCCCGACCCTACCTAATCAATGCAGGGGTACCCCAAGGTAGAGTACTTGGACCCCTTCTATTCTTAACTTATATCAACACCCTTCCCACTATCTGGAGCTGCAACCTGTACCTGTTCGCTGATGACACAGCAATCACCACAGCCTCTTGTAAACACCTCACGGCTGTACAACGTCTTCAGCGCTATGCTGACATGCTTTCCGCCTGGTTCCTCACCTGGCGCCTACGCATAAATGCTACAAAAACACAGGCAGTAACCTTCACCCGTCGCCAAGTTCACGACGTCCCAGAGCTCCACATAGCAGGAGAAGACATCCCCTGGAGAAATCAGGCACAATACCTTGGAGTCCAGCTCGACATGCGTCTCACCTGGAAAACACATATTACATCTGTAGCCTCAAAAATTACCAAACGTATGGGTATGCTATACCCATTATACAACCAAAAGTCACCCATGAGCCTCAGAAACAAACTTCTCATATACCAGCAAATTCTGAGACCAGCTATCACCTACGCATGTCAAGTCTGGGGTGCTGCAGCATCATCAAACTTAAACAAACTCCAGGTCCTGCAGAACCGATTTCTCCGCATTGCTACAGGAGCCGATTGGTACATCCCCAACACCAATATTCATAACGACCTTTCATTTCCCACTCTCACCAGCTACATCAAGACTCTTTCATACAAATTCTACTCCAACCTACCATCCAGCTTCAACCATCTCATCAGGGGTCTCGGGGAATATGATTTAGACCCCGGGGCTACCTACAAACACCCACGAGCCACCCTAGGCCTACCATAATACTAACACCCATCATACACCATCTTTATCCAAATATCTTCTAATCTCATTCATCATCATCATCATAAAAAAAAAAAAAAAAAAAAAAAAAAAAAAAAAAAAAAAACCCTAGGACAAACATCCAACCATTTAACCACCGCCCGATGAATAAAACTCCATCATAATGCCAGTAAGGGACAGTGTCCCGGTATGGCAACAAGTCGAAGGCCCCTGCTCCAAGCAGCAGGACTCACCTTCAGCGACACCACTGTGCTGTGTGTCAACACTTCAGACGCTACGCTAACTTCTCCGAGGAGACTACGACCACGCCACTGAAGATGTCCGCCGCAGTTGCGGACGAAACGTCTGGTAACTACAAATCCAGCAGACCACGGCATAACAGCCCGGAAATAACTTCCAGTTATATTGACTCCGGCCGTGAAAGCCTACGCTCTCTCACTGAGATAAAAGACTTACCGAAGCAAAGAAACTGGGACAATGGAAATTTCTAGTAACATCTGGATTATTTCGGGTTCTTTATTGTTCTGGAGACCTATCGAATTATGAATGAGGTATTTAAGGAAGTGACGAGTTGAAACAGTAGCAGTTGTGTAACAAGAGTGTTGTTGTAACGAGAGCTGATCAGAGCGTTGTTTATCGTCATCGACCTTGGAATATAGTGTTTTGTATGTGACGTAATATTGTTACGTGAGAATTGAACAGTGTATTCCTACGCAAATAAAGAACGATTTTTATTTTCTGCAAATTGGAATTTTAATTCTACGAACCCGCAGAGTCACAATATGAACTTTGACTAAGATTTTGAAGTTATATGTGCAATGACCTGCCCTACTTTTCTACAAACTATTTTCACAATCACTTTTTCTCGTATTTGCTTCCTGTTGGTCAGTCATTCATAAACCTTAAAGACAAAACTTCATTTCGCATTTCATTGTAGGTAATGAGGACACAGAAGACGAAACAGTCAATTAGTCTTCGAAAAGCTGGTCACTTTACGTTGACTATGAAATTCCATGGTTTCGAGAAACAAATAAATAGCGACATTTCAAATAATTTGAAAACTGATGAGAATATACTACAAGTAAGAAATGGTAAATTCCAGAATGCTATTTCTTTAATATAGTTTTGTGATTCACATATTTTTGTGTGCTACTTAACCTTTAGTAGTTGGTTTTATATCTGTTGGAGGGATGAGGAAGGCAATTGAAGCTATAAGTAGTTATTGCCAAAAATGGGGGTTGAGAGTTATTGAAAAGAAAAAGAAGATCATGGTTTTTAAGAAAGGTTGTAGATTGCGTAAAGATGAGAAATGGGAGATAAATGGAAGAGAAATAGAGGACGTAAAGATATTTGATTAATTGGGGATAAGACAGAGCTGTGATGGTAAATGGACTGAACAGAAAAAGATTGGCTCTAGCGGAAGGTAAAATGGCCATGAGTATTGTAAGACCACGTTTAAGGAAACTACCACTTCTGTAAATATATTTTGGGCTTACCGGTAGCTTCACCTAATGGGGCAGCACAATTAGAGTTGGGAAGACATTGAACAAGGGTTAAAATTGTCTCAAGGGCATTGAAATATCTATGCAGAGTTGTCAATTTGGAGGAAAGCAATATTATCAAGGAATGTTTTCTTTTGCAGATGAGAAGCAAATAGGGAGAGCCTTGGGCGCAAACCGTAAGGGAAGTGATGGAACATAGGTATGGGACATATTTGGAGAAACGAGGAGTATTATTATAGGGGCTTTTGGAAAGTGGTACAATTAAGACTGGAAGATTTAGATAGCGAAGTTATATTTACCAGTGTGAGGGAGAAAAAATCATTTAGGACATATAGGGAAATAAAGCCAATATGGGAGAGGGAGAAGTACACAGATGTGTGTAATAAATCAGGGCGAGAAGGATTTTCCTGGGCAAGGACAGGAGTTAGAAATTTGAATGGTATTAGATATGATGAAGATACAGAGAAATGCCCAATGTGTGGAGAAGAGGATAAAGATGGGCATAGTATACTTTATTGCAAACAAAGTTATGGAGAGAACAAATTGGCAACAAAAAAGAGACAGTTTTAGGGAGGGGGGAGGTATTGATAATAAAGAAAATGTTACCAGTAAAAGGAGAAAAGAGTGTAAGAAATATAGGTGAATACACGGGGAAAGTTAGAGAGAAATGGTTAAGATTGATGAATAACTAACAATTAAGGGCTGGAAAACTAGAACGAGGGATACAAGGGAGAGGAGGGTCATCAATACACGGAAAACCAGGGGCTATGTGTATTGAGACCGAGACTTGGGGCAAGCAGGTAGGAAGGGTATATTAAATGTGAATAAGTCATTTTGTTATGTGAAAGAAATGTTACAAATGTCAATGTATCAATGAAAATATATGTAGAAGAAAGAAGAGAAATAAATAATTCTAATTCTACTTAACCTTTGTCTATCTATTACGGTTTACAAATTGCATTAGAAATCTAAAAGAATATCTTGTTTTGGAGTTTATATGGAATATAAACATCGTAAAGTTAAGGAATTTTCATAATTGATTGAGTCACATTTAAGGAAATAAAATGAAAGTATTTCCATGTACAGTCGGATTATCATGAGGTGGCAGCTGAGTAAAGATGCACACTAAATGAATTAAGTCTATCACCCCACCTGGAAGCAGTTTGGGGATGATTTCTACATGTGGAACAGTTGACGCATGCACCATCAATGGCTCCACATGTAAAGATCATTATCATTCTCCTTCCAGGTGTGGTAATAGACTTAATTCAATTTGTGTGCATCTTTACTCAGCTGCCACCTCAAATTAATTGTACTATAAAGGGTAGGTTGGGATGAGGATTTTTTAGAAGACCTACGAATCGTTTGAGACTGATGAAATTAAATACCAGCCTGGTATTCATCGTATTTTGCTTTTGAGTTAAGCCCATTGTAGACGAATAGGAGCTCAAAACATGTGTATCTACTTTGTACCCACCACAAAAAGGCAAACGGGACCTGAAGAGGGAGAGATGCTTGAACTATTTATCTGGTAGTGGATCTGTTTACTACGAAATGAGTTATGAGAATGCATATGCATCGCCCACGTTGCCAGATCTAATACTCGTTTCAGTAACTGCAGTGATAGGTATTATGTAAAAGTGTGTTATGTGACAGTATTGTACATTTTATATGAACCTAGCATCCTTATCATATTCGAAAGGTGAGCATAAACATCATTAGGGCGGTCAGGGTCAGTTTTCTGGAAAAGGTGGATAAGGTTTTTTCCGCAGTTTTCTCTTATCCTGAAAGACGAATGTCGGGTAGCTCTAAGCTCCATGGACCCCGGACTCATCTGAGCATCATTTCACCCATTTCATTCAACATCCGGCATGACAACGTTGGAGGATGTAAATTACAAAAAAAAAAAAAAAAAAAAAAAAAAAAAAAAAAAATCATTAGGACGGCAAGTAATCGCGTACACATTCCTCTGCCCTGTATTGTGAAGAAAATGTTAGCTGAGAAAATAAAAAAAGTGTAAGCTTATCATTCTAGAAGTAATTTTGAGGCCGATAATCTTTACAGGAATTCATTTTATGTGCTGCTGACATACATACCTCACATGCTACCGCGTGCATGTTACGCTTAAAGTAGTGTAGTTACGATCAATAAAATTGCTAGCGTCATTTTAATATGTAGATATAGCAAATATTATAGTCAAAGCGTTTTGCTTCTGGCATTGTTTCCGATTATTGGTTAATTATCCAGCAAAACCCGATTCTGTGCACCATAGTTTTGCATATTCTGCAGATATGAGCAAACAGTCAAATGTTTGCATTAGCCAACTCCCAGGATCTAACTTTATCGAATTCTTGTATGATGATGATAATACGAAAAGTTTAAGTCTCTATTCCAAGTTACACGTAAATCAAGCAAAACACATTTGCGTCGATAAATTAAAAGCAAACAGTTTCCAAACCACAACCACATCAAATCAAGGAATACATAATTTGAAGACCACAATCAGTTATGTACATATTCCCCTCCAGTAAACGGATCATATAGTTCTTGGAACAGTATTACAAGTTATTTTACCAATAATGGAAGGAATTATGAAAATAAGTTTCACTAAGTTGAATTTGAGAAGTGTAAGTAAAAATTATATGCTAGGATTTTGCCACAACAGGTATTTTCGTAAGATTATTGGGGTGTTGCAGAAAATTATAAAATTGTCATTATCTTTGTAGATATATCAGCTAATTTTGCAAGAGAGTGCAGGTTTTGATGAATTTTTGCAGGCAGGAAATGCTTACAGTTTTTAATTTTAAAACTTCATTGCCTAGAATTGAAAAATAAAAGTGGTTTGGTCTAAGGTAAATATCGTTGAAATACGTGGCAGAAGAATCAAGAATAAATTTTGTAATTCTTACAACAGTTGTTTTAACATTGAAAACAAGAAATGTTAGAATGACGTAGAGTGGTTAGCAAAACTAAAGTATTACATATACAAGATATGGATTTAAGGACCATATTCTTGCCCATTTTAGTTAATTTATGGAAATTAATCAGTTCTTAATACTAGCCGTATATAGGCTAAAGGTTTTTATATATAGAGTCAACATGAAAATTTCAATGCCATGACCGGGATTTGAACCACGGATCTCCTGGTTTCCGTCCAGTCGCTCTAACCCATTGAGCTACCATGGAAAATTTGCCGTGCTGACATTAAATTCTCCATTTGACTCGTTTCAGTAGCAAAATTCAGATTGATAACAGGTCATGACTGTCTGGCTGCACATCTTCATAAAATTAAAATCTTTAAATCTCCAAATTGTATCCTGTGTCAAGATATCGATTCCATAATGAATAAAGACCACCTTTCTGATTTCCCCGGTAGACCACTAGGGGCTCTCGCATTCGAGATACACCGTTTGTGGTGACTTACTATCTTAAGTAATTGAGTCCCAGGCTTCATCATTTAACTCTTATTATTGTTGTTAATTGAGGGAAATTAATCAGTTATTCACACTAGCCGTATATAAGCTAAGGTTTTTGATATATAGAGTCAACATGAAAAATTCCATGGCCGAAATTTGCACCACGGATCTCCTGATTTCCGTCCAGTCGCTGTAACCCATAGAGCTACCATGGACAATTTGCCATCATGACATTAAATTCGTATTCTCCATTTCTTGTCCATTTCTTAGGATTTACCAGTTATGTAGAAAACAGCTTTGGGGGCTGTTACCAGAAAGTTCTTGTTGTAATTTAAAAGTTAATTTTCTTTTGGGTTCACTCAAAAAATATTTTTTCAGTGAATTTTAACTTGGAAGTATTTAGTAGAGAAAATAGGAGTGCATAGAGTAGTTTGCTCTTTTTTGCTTAACCATGTCCGATTAGCACGTTACCAAATCTCTCTTTACATGTAACCTTCACAAGCAGGCATACTTTTTTTTTTTTAATTTACGTCCGCCCCAACGTTAGGTTATATCGGACGGTAAGCACGCATACTTGTATGGAAAGATAAAACTAACTACAACCGCCCTCTTTTTGGTTCACAGAACCACAAAGTGTGTTTTTCCAGGGAGCCAGCTTCATAACGTTTTGCTCGGAATGAAGTATTTTCCCAGCTTAACGCAGCTAAGTGGTGCAGAAAGTAAACATTCCAGTGCGTAATATCCGGCGATTTTGTTCCTCTACCAGTCCTTAGCATCAGCGTATCGTTTATTCAAATGAACGCGGCTTTACTGCTCTAAGAGGAACAGTGGTTCAGTGCTTACATAATAGAGGAAGTACTGTATTCCAGCAAAAATGTGATATACATAATGTAACAAAAGAACATCAAGTTGTGCTAAAGTCATTTTATTTGTCACAGGGTGACAAAAGTGCTAACCCTTGGGTTAACTACGCCAAGTTCCTGGGGATCCTACCTTCGCTTCAAATGTCAGGTCAAAGGTCTGCCTCGGCAACAGCGCACTCAGGTAGTTGTATTAAATATTCTGCTCTGCCATGCCCATTTACCATAAACTGTGCCTGTGTAGTGCTATCATGCCGCCTCTGATAGTATATGGATGCGAGGTCTGGGGCGGTGGGTCGTTCTACCCTCCACAGACTGTAGGTCGCCCAGAACAGGTCACTAAGATCGATCTATGATACGAACTGTAGGTTCCCTTCACATATCCTACACACCCATTCCGGCATTTACGCTGAGGATGTACGTGTACGAACACTCACGTTGTAGGCAAATATCATCCCTCGTCCCAGTCATCTGGTTAGCATCCTTGGTCAATACGGCCATCGGCTTGCTCAGAAACAGAAGAGCTACCGCCTACCCAAGGACGCCCTTGTTAAGTAACCCTGCCCCTCTTCCCTTCACACCAAGTTCCACCAGGTTAAGCCGCCTTGGGCTTGGTCGCGGCTGGACGGCTGACACCGCTGTCGTGCCTGGAAACATACGAAACCTGGTCACGCCCACAAATCCTGTACTCTAATCCCACTGGACCATTCTCATCTGGCCCCGCCTCACTTGACGAACCTTAAAGCAACCGCTGTAAGTAAAGAGGCATCAGGAACATTCACCCATAATTGGGTGCATACCCCGGCAACAGACGCACATGCAGAGGCCAACCACCCCGTCATCAAACTAACACATACACAAAAGCTTATGTAAAATGACTACACCTATCACATCATACGAGTAAATCCGCAAAGCAGATAGGTACTGTGGCGAATTACTCACAGGCCCGAAATACCCGGGAGATCTCTACTCGCTCTTGGCTCCAGCATAACGCTAACTTATACTTAATTTAGCTTTAAGTAATGCTCAGATCAAACACAACTAGTCAGCAGCGCTAATGCTCATTTATTCCATTATTGCAGCAACTCGCTTGACTTGTAACTTCTTGATTCACATAAGGCGATGGTTTGCTCAGTTGTATATCACTGGATCAAGATAGAATCACTCTGGAAGCGTGATAGAAGAGGAACCGTCCAGGTTTTGCCCACCGCCTCGGGAAAACCATGAAAACCATACGTCAGAGTGAGCAGAAGTCACCGGGAATCGAATCTGGTACCTCCAGAATGCCAGTAATACATAATACCGTAGCCTTAACTATTTCAGATGTGACATTATTTAGGGAGGAATGCCTAAAGAGCTGCATCTTTTCACTTTGTCACTTTAAGCTTTATATTAGGAAATATCTGCCTCTTCCTCCAGCAAACATTAGATTAATATTACGTGAAGGTTTACGACTTGCTGGTAAGCCGGTAGCAACATCTGCACCATTAGCTCATCTGCCTGCATCTCCAAAAGAAAACAGGCGAGTAAGCAAATTCTCTACCCTCTTTTATTCCCTGATAAAATATAGCAGCAATTTATCTTACTTTTTAGCTGGTTTTGAAATCTACGCCCTGAAGAATAAAAACGTGCATACCTTCGCTTTTCACTTTAATTTGCCACGCATCTGAGCACATTCTGCTACTACTTTCTCAAAGAATAATGCTTCTTTTAGAAAAGCGTCTTAAGTACACAAACAATTGCCACTTGTATTTTAATTTTACGTTACTTGTACTTTTTTCCAGAGCAAAACAAAAGTAGCATAAACTGCATAAGGTCGTTGGAATAAAAGTGGTTCTAAACACTGTGCTAATAGACAAATGAAAATCACACTATGTGGGTAATGAAAATGTACGCAGAGAAAAACTAACTTTACGTTATTATCGTAAAATAAATGAAGCTACACAATTTACCAGATGTTCGTAGAGATTGGGATGCATTGTGAAGTGCATAAAAATTGGCCCATGATGGAACAAAGTTATGTCGCTCTGCCAATGTGAGCTGCTTTTTTTTGTAATTTACGTCCTCCAACGTTAAGTTATATCGGACGGTGAATGAACTGGGTGAAATGATGCTCAGATGTGTCCAAGGTCCATTTTACATTCGTCTTGAAGGATAAGGGAAACCCCGGAAATACCTTATCCAGGTGAAAATTATTTGGGTGAAAAATAAAATATAATGTATGAAGAAAACATAAATACCATTAAGAACTTGTTTTTATTTAGTTTATACTCCGTATTTAATTGCAATATATACATAGGCAACCCTTTCTTCGGAATGTATTGAGGCGGTCCGGCCCGTAGTGAACCACGTCGAGCTCTCCCTTGTGCTCAACGCGTCACATTTAAGGATTGGTGGCGTGAGGAGGTTAAGGAAAGGGCGATTGTAACCGGTTCGAGGTGACTTGTAGCTCCCGCATGAGAACTCTCATCTGTACTTCAGCCGTTGGTGCGTCCTGACTGGTTGTGGGTTGAATGATGATACCTCGAATATGGTAGACAGAAGTTTATTGTTGTCACTAGGCTCCTTTGCTCGCCACCGTAAAGTCGTCGTCGGTGTGGTTGCTGTGTTTAGCGTCACTGTCAATATTGTGATGTGAAGCGCAGAGGCAGTAGCACTGCGTAGTCGAACTGAATATATTTATCGTCTTCCCTATATATTAGTCTTTGCGCTCTCACTGGAGAAATTGTTAGAAATTGCACTTTGTCTCGGTGCATGGCGCGGAAGTGTACTTCTTAGGCTGCGCCGAATACGCGCCCGTCTCACGTATAACTCAGGACTGAAGTGTTCTTACTAGCCAAAACCTACTTTGCGCCATCACTTTGAATTACCCCCACTCTAGGTATTTTTTGTAGTTTGCAAAATCACATGAACAAATATCAATTTTTCATTGGCTGTTACCTATCCCCACTTGAGATCAGTGTTCAGAATTTCCAGTTTCGGACCTAACATCACAGACGCTTTCTCTAACGGTCCGCATGCAAAAATTTATGCGGAAGCATGCGTTCTGAGCGACGGTCAAAATCTTGAAGCTTGTTGTCAGAAACACACATGGGATTTTAGCAATGGGTTTATTTCCGACTGGAAGGCGCCAAATTTGCCTTGAGGGCAAAACAGACAATAGAGTAGGGTTGTTTGTTTACAGGAATTGCAAAGGGAGTTTACTGACTTTCGCAGAGTGGCCTTGTCGCTGTGGTGGTCTCCGGAGAATATGCTAGCATTATGGCATATATCTATTTTGGTATACGTCATTTATTTATATTTATTCGTTTGTTTGTGTTAATGTCTTTATGATATCAGGTTATATGTCGTCTCAGTGTTCCTAGGTGACAGGTGCTGCGTCAGTATCTATGGGCTGATGGTAAAACGTACACAGGTGTCATCGGATTTCTTTGGGTTTTATACACTAAAATGACACACACACACACACACACACACACACACACACACACACACACACACAAACACACACACATATATACACACATACTCTCGTTCATACTTCCAAATGTGGAGAGGATAGAGAAACATTTTGGTTACAGAAACTTCCCACTCTAGGTGAGTGTCTAACCCAGGACCCCTCATATGTATCGCTGATGAAAGCTCTTATATACATATTGTAATTTTCAGTTTAAGCATAACCAGGGAGATGACACCTACTAGGGCGCGAGGCTCGCATCCTGGATTCTGGAGTCCGAACTCTTGGGTCACCCATTCTTGGCCATATTATCGCCGATCGCATCGTTGCGAGGAGGTGCGGCCGACGCGCACAGAGAGATAGTGAAGCGCGCAGATAAAAAACTTGCCGAAACAGATAAAGATAGCTAACTGGAAGGTTCGTCTTTCGTCTGGTACCGTCTTGATTGTGACAGAATATTCCACAAACTTCTGGAACCATGAATGGACGTATAAAAGGAAGGCGCGGTTAATTGAGGAGACAGACGTAATCCGAACTGATGTTGTGTGCCTGCAGCTGCGTTTTGAAAGTTAACTCTTATTTACGTGTGCAGAAGTGACGAAAGATTGTGTTTCTTAATGTTACGTCATCTTGCTGCCAGGGGTGTACAAAGTGTATTTCTACGGAAATAAAGAACATTTCGAATTTATGCAAACTGGACTTATAATTCTACGAACTCACAAAGTCACAATATCTTTTAACATTAGGCCGGATTACATCATGTTGGTGATTTTAGTACAATTTTTATCACTTTTTCGTACCAATCATAATGAATTATTTTCAGAGAGGTAGTATTACAACCACTCCTTTATTATACATATTCATTGCTTCTTTTTATGTCTGGATATTTTTCTGGGCAGAGTCAAATTTTGGTTACTTGAAGATGGTAATCTAATGAAGGAGAAATTATATTAATATAGTCACTTTATATGTGCACAGAAAGTATACAAATAAAAGTGGGAATTTTTATTGGCAACTTACTCTTGGTAAGCATTAGAAAAAGTAATAAGAAAACCTCTAAAGAAACAGTTGAATAAGACATTAGCAAAATATTAGAACGTAACGTATAGTGATGCAGTTTTGTTACTGCAAATAGGCGAGGTAGCACCTGAAATGTCAAGGTAAAGAAAAGTTTTAGGTGTGTAAAACTGACACCCAAAATAAATAATAAAACTATTCCAGAGTAGCTGAGGTACTTCATTGCCAAAGCAGATCAGAAAGAAGGTAGGAAGTAGCCTTTGAGATTGGACGAAGTGGGTGGAATGGGAAGAAGTTTTAAGGTAAATTGTTTGTGTTCAGAGAAAAGAAAATCTGTAAGAGGGAACAATTGCCTGGTGTCCCATTACAATAAAGGGTTTCCCTTTGGAAAGAAAAGCTTTATCCATTGACTGGCCGCCATCCTTGTGAATATTCGGTTTAATGTCTTTATATCTGAAGTTTGGGTCATAATATGCAATTATCTGAAGCTAGTATAGAAATTTACGGCGTAATATGAAAGGAGAGTCTTCCATGATCCTCTTAAGGTTTAACTACAGACATCATTAGGAAATAATTGCGTGAAGGAAAATGTAGCGGTTAAAATCAAGATCCTCTAAAATTTGAAGCTTAGCACACATATCTAAGAGGTAGTAATCCTTTGAGAGGATGAAACGTTCCTTCTCATCCAGAATAATGGCGTTTCTGGAACTTAAAGGAGTACAAGCCATATATTGTAAGTTGGGGTTATGAGGCTATTCTGGCATCTATTGTAGGTTGACTGAACATTCTACTTACAGTAATAGTATTTCATTCCAGAGCTTTGTAATCGCAAACAGAAATACTGTTCTCATATACTTTTCCAGAGGTTTTGTAGATCTATGTAAGAATCTCTGTTCCTTGTATTTTGTTTTTGTATTCATAAGGTAATACTATCACAATGGTTCAAATATTCTTCAGATCTTTTATTTTAGAGATTTATAAAGAAAGGTTGAATAAATAATACTTTTGTCTTCTTTAACCTGTGTTAGTAGGTAAAAAAGACATTACATTCCAACTAATTTCACCGGAAATGTCTGTTTTAGGCCTTCCTTAATAAAAAGCGGATATTTTAGTGTGTATTTTGAGAACAGTACAACGCAAAAACAAATAATCCATTAAATACGAAACTAGTGATTAAGTTTATATTTTTTGCAAGGAAGTTACACAACCTTTTTTGCTTCAAAATATATCGCCATAGCAGACTACCTTTTAAATATAACTAATTTTGATAATGTACATTCTTTAAAATACGGCTGTATGAATATCGACTAAACTGCCATTGCTTGAGACATTTTTAAGACAAAATGGTGTTTACTGTGAAAGATATGTTGAATAAAAGGTTCTAAGTACTATACAGTGCTGTATACTTTATCTTAATTACATTAGAAACATCTTTATCAGTAAAGGCCAGAGGTGAGTGCTTTTTTCCATTGGGTTGCTGCAAATGAACTGTACTGTTATTGCTTGCACATGTGAACAACTGCAGGTTAGTACAGCCTGAGAATGACAATCGCCTGAGAGGGAACAAAACGTCGCGTTATACTACGCCTTGACCTTCCATCTGGATACACTTGAAAGACGATGCTTCATCAGTTCGCACAGTAATACGTTACGTTGTTTTCGACGTATGCACATATGATGGTCGTGATGTACATTTGACGTCATTTATGCTGTGTCCAGCTAACTTGTATACCATGCGAGCGCACATGAGATACGAAAGCGTTCTATAGTACACCACAGGAAAGAAGGTCTCAGGGGAATGAGCCGCAGGGGGCTTGGAAAAGGTTCCTACACCTTCCCTCGGTAGTTTGACACCCCATGTCAATTCAGTTACAGACCATTCAAAAACACTCTGATGACTTCTACTTTTGTGAATGAAACTTCTTGGTTTTAGTGTACAGATTTAACAGGACCAATGTTCTTTTAACGATTCTGCTCCTTGTGTAGCATGGGTTTTCTGTCACACACATTCGCTGTCCTTGTCCCACTATGTAAGGGGGGGCATTCCTTTAAGGTACTTATTTTGAGTTGGTGGACAATAACTGAAGTAGTAATTGCCACCTCTTTATCAGAGAGGGTAGCGCATGGGTCTCAAATTCAATAGATCTCGAGTTTAAATATTGGTCAGGGTGAGTTGTTTTGATAAGCTTTATCGGGTTTTCCCTTATCAAGGAAGTAAAATATCGGGTAACTCTAAGCTCTATGGACCATGGTCCCATTTGAGTATTATTTTATCCATTTCATTCATCGTCACATATGACTTAACAATAGAGGATAAAAAATTAAAAATAAATTAACTAAAACAATTTTTAAAAAAAAATTAAAAAATTTGAAGTAATAATATAATTCTACTGCACTATAAATTATCTAAGAAAGTTAACCAGTCCGATATTTTAAGAATATTATTTGGGTTGATTTCTTGAAATATAGATAAATACGTATTATCTAATGTAAAAAATCTGTCAAAAGTCCCAGAAGCCTGAGTGAAGCCTTATCTTGTAAACCTAAATTTGCATATATAGACATATGCTCTAAAAAGTGTAAAATGTATTTGTGCAGCTTAAATCCAAATAAATATTTATCTACCTCATCAGTTAATGGAAGCATATAGAAATAATGATACAACATCAAACCTTTGTCAATTTATTTCTAAGGCTTCCTTTTAAAGCACAACGGTGTAATATTATCCACATATAATAGTGCAATTACTTGTAGATCAACTCTCTCAAGGAAATTAATGTAAATGATTGACTTTTTTTATTATTAAAATTATTTTTGTGTTGTTTCCAAAATCACCAAAATTCTGCTAACACCGTTCAGGTATATTTCCTCCGGCGAACAAACATCCAAATGAATAAGAATAACAAAAGAAAACGGGGCTGGAGACTTCACCTTCTTCATAGAAAAGTTTTGGACTTCCAGGAATTAATCAAACAGAAGCTGAATTTTTCTTTCATCTCTTTTCATGCACTTGTTACATCAAGTTATTAAATTTGCCATGAGCACTGTAATTTATCTTTAGATCTTGTATCTACGCTTTCATGGATATTAGTTTTTGCTTCATCAAGGCACAAAATACGGTTGGAGTTGCTGCATTACAGTAACTTAATATGACTTTAAAAGTTGAAGGTAAAACTGCGAGCGGCTGCTAGATGTAGGTTTAATGGTAATGGAGCATAGCTGGGCTAATGCAAAATACAAAGCTTCGGCGATTCTGAATAAATTTATCTCCTTTTCTAGAATATTACGCATTGCAGTACAATATTGTACAACAGGAAAACGAGGTTTAATATCTAGCTATAGCAAATATTACGATATTAACTGCATGGGTATTAGATAAATAAAAACAAGGATTAAAGGCAATATTTGAAGCTGCATTATTAGATGACCGATCATATTAGATGATATATTAGACAGCACAGGATAAAAACCTTATTTTATAATAGAGTTTAGAAAAACACTATTTTAGCAGAGCACTACCCGAGGAAAGCTACGTATACTATAAAATATTTATCAAAGTAGATTATAAACAGAACATTAAGAATGTGACCAGGCTTATTGGAGGGTCAAATTAATCTTAGAAAGGATAAAGAGACAGATAAATAATTGCAAAAATTTTCCTTATTTTGAGAAGTATCAGTGCATAATACACTATAGAATAGAATTTACAATATTTTTATTTACATTACATACATAAGTTCTTATCTTAGTTGTATAAATTGCATGCTAACATTTTCTACCCTAGCTAGTTCAGCCTGCTTGACACCCAGGCATTCTACAGTGCGATCCACATAAGCCTGAACCATTTCAGTAGGCCATAACTTTCGAACCAATAATAGGACACACGTGCAACTTTAGGAGAATATAACACACAATTGGGAGATTACATTAAGCTATGTATATCTCAGAGAAAATGTTGGAAGTGTCCTCCACAAGCATCTATGGATCGTTGGTCCCGTTTTCTTTGATACGACTGTAGACACTGAAGTTTATATGGGTATCTTCAAGACTTTTGTGGATAAGCTGAAAGATACAAAGTTGAGAGATGGTTATTTCCAGCAAGATGGAGCAACGTACCATACATCTAATGACACCATGGAACTCTCAAAAGGTCTGTGGCCGCCCAATCCCCTGATCTAACCTCACCGCATTTTTTCTTGTGGGGGTATCTAAAATAGAGTGTACAAGAATAGGCCACGGATAATTGATGTTCTTAAAGAATCCATTCGAATCGAAATAAGTAACATTGGCAAGGATACTCTCCGTAAAACTTCAGAGAATATGGTGAGACAGGTGCAGACATGTATAGCTGGTGGAGGACACTTCCATTTTCTCTGAGATGTAAATAGTGTAATTTAAGCTCCCAATTGTGTATTATATTCTCCCAGAGCTGCACGTGGCCTATTATCGGTTCAAAAGCTATGACCCAATGAAGTGGTTCAGGTTTAAATGGATCGCATTGCTGAGTAGCATAATCACCCTTCCATCATCTACTCTAGTTTGCTATCTGTTTCCTCTTCTTGTCCCAAATGCTTATATTTTCCAACATTTACTTTTTGCATCCATTTCTCTTTAGCTTTTCAAAACAGGTTCCCCATATTTCTATTTCTATTTTCATTTTACCATTAACCATTTTATAGCTATAAACTTACTTTGCATCTTTTCCCATTTCTTCTCCCATAATTCCTGTCTCCATACTGCTAGCTTCTTGCACTCTGTCAGAATGTGAACTGTACTTTCGGTTTCTCCACATAAATTCATATAATCCTCTCCCGCTACCTCTTAGTCGCCCTAAGCACGTTGATCCTGTTCTAATCGTACCGTCTCCTGCCTGTTACATTGGTCTACTTATCTTTCTCTTCCCATTCTCTCTTTATTATCCTATTGATCTTTAATGATTTTCTATTTTATATATTTATTGTATTTCTATATCCTCAGTTCTAGTCCAGACTAGTTTTCATTTATATTTATACATTTATATTTTATAGTCTTCATAGGTCCCCGTTCCTATTTCTTCCACAGTTTTTCTCTGTCTCTGACCACCAACTGTTTCCGTTTCCCATTTTCTTTTGTTGAATCATACCTTTAAGATTTCAACCTCATATTTTTGTCAAGCATTTATGTAAAAATTTCAAGAATCTTTTAATTATCATACACTTTCTTTCAGTGCATAATATAAAAAGTTAAATGTTAAAATTATGTCCGGTGTAGAAGTCGTTAAGTAAGCAGTTTAAGAGTTTAAACATGACACATAGAAATGTAAGAAGGCGGTCATATAAATTAGAAGGGATAAAGGAGTTCTTAAAATTTAGCAAGTGTTTCGGTTGCGAATAAGATCAACTTTGATGGTGGTATACGCTGAACCAAGCTTGGTGATGCTCGTCTCGGTAGAGTAGATGGTAGCATGTCCGCCTCACGTTCAAGAGGTCCCGAGTTCGAATCTCGGTCAGGGTGAGTTACCTCGATAAGGTTTTTTCAGGGGTTTCCCTTATCCTTCAAGAAGAATGTCGGGTAACTCTAAGCTCCATGGACCCTGGACTCAGTTGAGCATCGTTTCACCCAATTCATTCACCGTCCGATATGACTTATCATTGGAGGACCAAATTAAAAAAAATACTTTGGTGATAATATAGATAATAAAAGAGCGTGTATTTCATGTCTTTTCTATCTTATTGTACAGTCTTAGAGAAGTGTTTTGATGTGATTGTTTATCTGCAGCTCGTAGTACCTAAAGACCACGTTACGGTTTTGCAAACTTAAAGGTTAAAACTGAAGGCTTCATTGAGAAGCACTTCAATGACTCAAGTGACTTATATGCCTCTCATTTTATGATGTAGGCAGTTTTTTAAACCATAAGGTATTATGTACTTCAATAATTACAATTTGGAATCTTAAGAGTGAACAATTTAGCTATCTTCAACCAGTAGACAACTTACTTTAAATACCTCATTTATTGGCACTTAAATTTATTTGCCAGCTGAAATGCTATTGTTAATATTCTCAAACACATTCACACATACTACTCTGAGAAAAAGATCACATAGGTGACAGCTGCAGCAGCTGATAATAGATTCAATGAATTTCGAAGTACTGCAAGCTAATTAAAAGGTTCCGGAAGAATAAAGACGTTATCAAGCAGCAAATTTTGGTTATCTACTATCCAAGGTATTTTATATTTAATATAATAAATTCTTAAATTTTTCACCAATTACATTTAAATGAGAGTCAAAGATTTATGTTGTACGACTGGAAATTTTAAGAACTTATGTCGACTTAACTGAAATGTGCTAACAGTTCCAAGAAACTTGGAGCTCTTTACAGATCTTCCTCAGTATTATCGCTGAAAAATGAGTATCATATCCGGAAACAAAGTTACAGATATTTGTTTCAAATAAAAACTTTGCGGTGTATAGTTCTGGACACTGAGAGTTGGTAAAGTAACACTTCACCAAGAAAAATCAACTGAAAATCATTTCTGCCGCCATCTCTCGAATAGTCTTTCTTCAGTTGGCCCTCACAGTATCGCATACACGTTCAATGCTTGATGTATTTGTTGTAATGAAAACATGGTATTATTTTAATAACTGCCTCACCGCAAGCCTCTTGGAGTAGTCTTTATGTCTCAAAGAGGTTTGACTAACAAGCACACAGCTTTTCTTAGTTCTTCTCGCAGTCGATAAACGATGGAATAAACTTGCAAAACAACAAACAAAAGTTGTCATACAAACACTATTATGATCTTGGAAGTTCTGTGAAAGTGGTACAATTAATGTTAAAAACCACTGCTGAAAAGCATAATTTACTATCGGGTTCTATTTTGGGATCTCTTAGAAGCTGGTATATACATATAATTATTGATTATAATCAATATAACATAAAGAACAATCTTTCTAAGAGAAAACATGTCTTTAAACCACTACCGAACTACGTAAAATACTTTCAGTTTATCAGTCAAAGAGATGGTTGGCTGTTTTGGAATGAAGTATGATCGCTGATAACGCAGATGCTGGTTTTCTAGGAACTGCTGCAGTGTCAGAGCCCTGTAGAGCTCAACAGCATTCAGACATGCAATCAGAATTTTATTCACGTCAGTCACGATGCATGGATATCTCTGTGGTTAGTATGTCAGCAGTGTTATCTAATTAATAACTCCAGTTGAAGGATCCATCTATTAGTTAACATTAAGGTATTTGGATTCAGAATACAGTGAAATGAACAATCCGTTGTGCTGGTCAAGACAAATCGTATGAGATATTATCTTACCATTATACCAGGCATTAAATTCTAATGCATATTTGCAGACATTATTTTGTATGTCCTGTGGAAAGTAATCAAGTGATCACGATCCATCTATTGGTTAACATTAAGGTATTTGGATTCAGAATACAGTGAAATGAACAATCCGTTGTGCTGGTCAAGACAAATCGTATGAGATGTTATCTTACCATTATACCAGGCATTAAATTCTAATGCATATTTGCAGACATTATTTTGTATGTCCTGTGGAAAGTAATCAAGTGATCACACAATTTTAAATCACTCTCACCAGGATGAGCGATTATATTAGTTCCCCATCGCATCCAAGGAGTCACAAATTCTAGTGATTAGCAAGTTAGCTTCAAATCTCAGAGTTCCAGGGCTCGATTCCTCGCTAAAGAGTACCTCGCTAAAGAGTAGGGATATATTTTTTTTAAATAATAATTATTTTCAACCCTTCTTAGTTAATGTATTAGGGTGTCTCATAAAGAAAGTTGGTCTTGATATTTTTGTGTTTCGGGTGTGTTTTGTTTGGCAATACTATTTACAGGATGTCATGACTAGTGTTGCGTACTTTGCAAGCATGTATCAGCATTCAGTTGTTAATAAAGAATTACAAAATTGAGATATCAAGATTTGAACCTACAGTCCTTCTAAAACACTACTGGAAACACGATTATAAAGACACTGCCGCAGCTCGTAGAATATGTAAAGTGGAAGAAGGTGCCGTTAGTGAGTGTGTGGTGCAGCGATGGTTTCAACGTTTCAACAATGCAGATGAAAATACTAAAGATTTACACGTTTTGGAAGACCTAAAATATGGACTACTGAGGATACACGCCAAGTTTTGCGAGAAAATCGTCAAAACTGTACCCGTAGGCTCTCAGAAGTATTTGGTGCATTAAAAGATACTGTATATTGCCATATTAAAACACTTGGGAAATCATACGAAGCTGTATATCTGTATCTTGTGAACTGACACCTCAACAAAGTGAACCTAGGGTCGTCAGTTTATCCGTAATCCCATGAATGATAGATTTGTCAGCAGAATTGTCACTTGAGATGAAAAATGGGTATATTACGAAACCCTGGTGCCTGGAAACACAGGCTTGATCCCCGCCAACCTTCAAAAGGCATCGTTAAAATAATCAGTTCGGTCCCAAAGTAAAGTTTGTGTCTGGTAGAATTTTTAAGGTGCGATTCACTGGGAGTTTATTCCAAACAGGCGGCAATTGTTTCGGATCTCTATTCTCAACAAACAAGTTTATGAAATTTTGAGACGGAGATCTCCAGCATTAGTTAACACAAATAGAGTTCTATTGTATCAGGACAATGCAACACCATATACTGCAGCAAAAACCATGGAGAAATTCAGGAATTGGGATAAATCGAACTGCTACCACACTCAGCGTTCAACCCTGGTCTCGCACCATCGGATTATCATCGTTTTCGATCCATGACCCATTTTCTAAGCGGAAGAAATTTTTACAACTATGAAGCACTGCAATTTAGTGTCACAAAATTCTTCGCATCAAAAACCAGAGACTGGTACCATCGTGGTATAAATAAGCTTACTGAACGATGGCTCAGGACCACGGAATATAATGGTCTATACTTTGAAAATTATTTAATTGTGTGTGAGAACACATTTCAAATAATTCCTTTTCTTAAAAAACGACATTACTTATGAGACAGCATCTATAGTATAGTTGAGTGTGTATGGTTGTAGGAATGTAAAGTTTATAAAGGAAATTTAAAGTTAACAAAAGAAAATAAAACTGCAAAGGTTAAGACAACAGTTTAAGAGTGATCATCCGAACATCTATGCCAATGTTACTTGTTCCAAAAGGAAAGAAAAGCTTAATTATGACCTTAGATTGTAAGGATGACATACAAATAAAAGCAAACAGAACAATTCAGAAAAGCGATTTTTGCGTAGGGCGGTGGATCGCTTTTTAGATAGGATAGTTGAGTAAACTGATCAAAGACCACTCCCCAAAAACAAAATATAGCCAAAATTTGACTTCAAGAATTTAAATACAGAAGTAGAGGAATAATTGCACTCGATTAAAATTTAGATGGTTGCAATTTCAGCGGAACTAACGTTTTAAGACTCCAATGGAAAGTAAGATACAAGGATCTAAGATGAAATTCTAAAGAAGAATTAAAGAATGTACAAAACTAAACTACTTAAATAATGGTCTAATACGAACAGGCTTGAAAGTGAAATATATAAACGAAGAAATAGAACATAACAGAAATAAATGGCTTTTACCCGTGGAAAGGATGGACTATGATAGACTTCCGAAACTAGCACTAAATTATAAAATAGGAGTGAGAAGAGATGTGGGTAGACCTCGGAAGAGATGCAGAGACTTATTATGAACAATATGTCTAATCCATTGAGTGATGATGATTATGGTGATGATATGATGATGTAGAATGGTATCCTTACAACGTATCTATGAAAAATGAAATACTGTATCGAAGAGAGATGCGTAAATTCACTGTTTGGTTCTGGCAAAGCATTGCTCTCCATTTTTTCATTTATGCTAGTATACAATCTTGTACATTTCCATCAGAATAATCACAAAAAGAAGACTTTTTAAGTCTGAAATAAATGCCAAGATATTCTTTACCCTTTCAGTATCATAAATGATCGAGTGTATATTTTATTTCCAGTAATGCTCTTTTTTACCACAGTGATCAGTGCACTAGAAGTATTACATACTTAAACAGATAATGAAGGTGTTAGTTCATTACCTGTAAGTACTTTTATCCTGAAAAAAACAGTCCAAAGCCTGTGGGGCTTAGCTATCGATAATTTATATCAATTTTTAGAATTGATTTTGCGGTATCATTGGCGAGCAGAGATGGTAGGCAAACTTTGAAACAAAATAGAAGTTTAATTTCTTGGCAAGAGATTACAAGCTATGATCTAAGCTGCATTGCAGTACTTATGCACTGAGATATCTACGAGCACACATATAGAAGAACGCTATTTGTTCTGCTAATGCATAAATGCAGGATTACCCCGAAGCTTTTATCCAGATTAAACACGGTTTGAGAACATGAGTAAAGCAGGGCAAAAGCAGGACAAATAGACTTTTGTTGACATGTCTGTGTGCGATAAAATGTAGTTAGAAATAAAAAAGAAGATCTGACAATTTTTATGATGCTCCAGAGAAAGTAAGATAAAAAAAGTCGTCAAGCATGTAGTCGTTTTCCGAAAATGTTATTTTTGGTTATTTAATTTGGTGCGCACTGAATCAAACAATTTTGTCTAGGTAGGAGTGCGAATTCCCTTCTTCATTATCAGTATTCTGTGTTAAATGTCTTGCTCTCAAAAAGCTCTATGACTTATCTTTTAGTAACTCCGAGGCTAATATCCGTATATCAGATGAACAATCCTTGGTGGAACCGGTGTTGCGGCATGTAGCCGGCCAGCGAGGTTGTTTGCTGTTTCGGCGGTCTAGGTGACGAAGTTCACAGTAAATATAGTATGAGTGGTCGCGTAAGTTATTAATAATGCACATAAAACATAAAAAGCAATAGATCTATATAATGAGCACAAAACATAATTAAAGTCACGGGAGACTTTAAATTTACCCGCCTATCTTATTCAGTAATGAAACATGGTATCTTTTTGGGGGGAAATAGAAATCAACGCTTCTTTGTTTTAGAGGAGAAAATTACGCATGCTGATAACATCCATAGATTCAATGTTGCCTTTCATCGAAAATACACGTTTTGAAATCCAGAATTAAAACATTTAGGTAAAAATGAATTTGCTGGAGTGTGTATATGTGTACTTAGGTTATTTTGGAAATCATCCACTAAATTTTATAATTCTTCAATCACTGGAAGAATTTAGTTTCTGATGGACGTAGACAATCAGAGAGCTTCATATTCTAATGTCTAAACAACCAAGATAATGAAAAGCCATCTATAGTACGAGTAGAACACGAAAGTATAGGGATATAAAAGAACGTACCAAATTAGCTCTGGCTATACTTAATGAAGCTAGATCATTTCTTAGTTTTCAAAATATATCTTCTTACTTAGTCTATAATTGTCAGCACTTAATATATGCCCTGTCCTGTTCTTAACTTTATAAATCTAAATATATTCATTAAATAACTGCATTGTTTCAATAACCATGCATCTTTTCCTCCTCTGGGCTATATACGTATCTAAAAGTCCTTCTTTCAAACACATTTAATAGTTGCATTTCATGGGTGCTAATTCCCAGGTATTAACAGTATATTTTAGATATGGCCATCTAAACTTTACTTCCAATTAGAAAAGGAAATTGGAAGAGTTTAATTCCAAGCGATGTATTTGGATAATGAGGATTTAGCAGCTAAACGAACAGAACACAAACTTAAGAATACAGTTAACACCAGTTAATGAGATGCAAGATATTACTGAAAGCATTTGCACTAATTAGCATTTATGTATGTGGGAAACGTGCAACAGTATAATTTGTGCAAAAGGCGCGATGATAAGATGACTGATTATTCTCACCTTTTGTGTCGATCTTGATGACTTCTTGTAGATATATGCCTCACCGCTCTTGTGCAATGAGTCTTTACCCTGGCCCTAGTATTGGAGTGAGAATAATTTTTATGCTGTTATGGTAGAAAATAACAACTTCTCTCTTCTTATATATCTTATCACAATGTTAAACTTTGTAGATTAACAAATTATTTTATAAAATAATTAATACTGCATCTTTGCACTTTAAGATTATGCAGACTTGCAGATTGGCAGCAAAGAAAACACGTCCTAACACGTCGATGATCTTGTGCAGAATGACGCCAAATTATTTACATATTATCGAATCTCTACGCAGGAGGTTTCTAAAAAATCTTAATTACTTTTATCCTATTGGTCCATGTCAAAACATTACGTAATCACATTATTATAATAACCAACAGGAATACTATTACGTAAGTTGTGTCATTTTAGGGCCTACCCAATTTTACATTCTATTTTATACAAATCACATTTTCTAAAACAATCTAGAACAAATTTACAAATATATGAAAAAATATGAAATAACCGTTACAAACGTTTATTATAATTCTATTGTAACGAATTTTTTTGATGCCAAAGCTTTTTATGAACATCATGTCGGGCATTTTGTGGTGTTTAATATCTGTATTACCAGTGCAATACCAACTTATGCTGAATAACTATATAAAAGGGAACATTCTGACTTATTATATGAATTACGAATACTCGGGCATTTATAATCAACAATTGACCTTCTGCTTTTCTCGATGAATGCAGAATACGTCTCATTCAATTTGTGCTACGGAAATAGCAACTATATTCAGCAGTTTTATTTCTATTTCGTTGAATTGATGATCTGGAGTTCTGCATCCTAAAGTGTGTAGAGCATTTGTTACAGCATTAAGAGAAGGCAAAGAAATTTAATGCTCCAGATACTGTGGTTACATAAAAATTATACGATCAATTAATAATTGTATTAAATATGAAAAACTGACAGGAAGAGGTTAACCAAATCAGAAATAAAAATCCGACAGTAGCAGTATTATAGGGGCTTAAGGGGTGGATTGATTCGTTAAAGAAATAGATCACATTTCAGGTGAGGCAGTGGCGTATAATATAGGTATATAACTGTCTTGCTTAGTTGGAGAACTTTCAAGAACTTCATCAACTTCTCTTGCTGAACTTGTACCTAGGTAGAATTCATATACATAGGACAGTAAATAAGAAATTTTCAGTATAAATGTAACTTTCGAATTAAAGGCAAATCATCTAATGGTTGCTGTTGTATCCTTCTGATCAGCTCGGAAGTCCAGTTGTACTTAAAGACCGAGAAAGTACTGCTTTTGTTTGACATTTCTTTATTGAAGGAGGTGTAAGACTAGGTATTGCACGTGACGTCGCGTGTTTTGTCTAGACCGCTCAGGTAATCCGCTTGGGAGACAATGTCAAGCCATTTGTGTAGGTCAGGCATATCGGAGGAAAGCCATGTAATACTCTTTAACTGTGCTGGCGCCAGGAACTCTTAAAATGTATCTGCGTAATATAACCAGCGGTTGATCTAAACGCAGCCACAAATCCAAGAGAAAGCTACACATATTTGTAAGACAAGTTCTGTCCTAATATGCACAAAATAGGGCATTTATAACTAAGTGGAGAGGTATGTTTAACTTTTATAGCGTCTAATTGTAGAAGAAATATGCAGAGGAAGTATTACATGCCACTCAAAAATTTTATACGGATATTTCATTACGAACAATTATTTTGAATCCTTTGAATAAGTGAGTGAGTGAGTGTGTGGTGTTTAAGGGCCCGTCGACAACAAGGTCATTTGGGCCCCTCCTTTGAATAAAATAGTTGAATTATTATGTTTGCGAGAGAACATAATCCAAAACAAAAGCGAATTTATATCGCGCTTTGTATTTATTTTCAGTTCATTCCGTTACATGGAAGCTGTTTCCTATTGTTTTATTCTCCAAAAATTACTGTATAGTGTTAGATTGAAACATAACATGTTTGGAAGCATATGAGAAATCTGTGAAGTCCATTCCCTTCGAAAAGAAGTTTTAGACACATTTTGTATCTTAAAGTATTCTATTAATCAAAATCATTTCTATAGTATGTACTTCCTAATTTATACATCAATGAAGTTACGTTTCCAGAAATATCTCAGACACTGGCGAAATTTCAAACTGATTGGTAAAACATTGCAACACATGGAGAACAGGCAGTGATTCTGTGCTCCAAAATTACACTTCTGCATTGTGTATGCCCAAATACTTTGTATCAGCATTGCTAAGTACACATTCCTCTTAAAATTACTAAAACTATTACTTTAGAAAGTGGATTTTTCAATATTTTCGTCAGTTTTAATAGTTTGAGCTCTCAATCATTTCTGACACATTTGTTTCTATCTGTTAGTTTCTGTTGAACACGTTTTAATTGTTCAAATACTAAGCCACCATGATCGTGATCATGTAAAGCTGTACATTCGACACGAAACATTTGACTATTTCCTAAGCTTTTCGTATCTTTCTTTTTATGATAAAATGAGCATTCCTTAAATGTTTACCTGGATTCTTCGAAAATGTATAGAAAAATGTGATTTTTATATTTTGTGGAAGAGAAAAAAAATAAACGACCTTGGACACAGAAACTCAGATGAATGTAAGATATTTTTGGAAGATTAAGAGATTGTGGAGGGCAAAGTATAAAATTCACGAAAAAGTTCCTATCATTACTTAATTCCTTACAAGATATAAGCTCCAGTACCACAAGTCCTACCCTTGTTTGTGTGAAACATGGCAGTATACCTACTTCAGAGCTAAGCTTATACGTGACTAATTTCTGGGATCGAATGGGGATTATCTAAATGGATAGACTGTAATTCGATCATTCACTCCATTGCATGTCTCTTCCGCAGGAATGGCAAGATACGTCACTGAGGACGAGTTGTTAATGACAACACACTTGGCTGCCCATATGTGTATCAAATATGGAAATTCCCTGTTTAAGATAACGATGTGTCTCTTGCACGAGAAACTGCGTTACATAGCACATACAGCGATCGAAGATCCTTTGAACCAACACCAATGTCCTCGCTAAAAGGCGAACAACATTTAATGATGACGGGGATAGACAAAATATGGAATGCTTATTGTTCAGAAGAAGTTAGGAGCAGAGATGGCTTATATAGGATCGAGGGAATTGAAAGTTAGCAATCTATGTGTAGCTTTTCTCTTCGCTTATTTTATTATCTCATTGCTTGCATAATTCCAGCAACGTTACTGGTTAATTGCTTACATCATCCCAAAAACTGCCAAAGTGTAAGACTGCAAGG
The DNA here is from genome assembly GCA_030765055.1 of Mantis religiosa. Lineage (NCBI taxonomy): Eukaryota > Metazoa > Arthropoda > Insecta > Mantodea > Mantidae > Mantis > Mantis religiosa. Next base: position 101,885,447 of record CM060957.1, on the reverse strand, counting down.
TGTCTTCTGTACTTGCTCTTGAATATGTTGAGTTAATATTAAATATACCAGTAATAATAAGGGTAAACGCTGACAATAACAAACGATGCTTCTGACCACTAGAGCAAAAACTGTGTCATTATCATGATGTAACGGAGCGGAGTGATTACGTACTACGGTCCATGGAAGATAAATAAGGGATGATAACTGGATGGATAGATAACATGAAAACTGTTTGGAGAGACGCCTTAGGTGTAAACAAACTCGCTTTATACAGAGTGTTTCATAATTCCTATTACTGAATGCTAGGGATTGTAGAAGCAACTAATTAGATAATGCTAACCATGCAATAACATGTTTTAAACAACACAGTAATTTCACATCTCCCACTTTAGTGGAGGCTACAAGTTCTTGTCATTGTGTCCTACGAGAATGGGGCCCGCCTCGGTAGCGTAGATGGTAGCAAGTCTGCCTCACGTTCAAGAGGTCATGAGTTCGAATCTCGGTCAGGGTGAGTTATCTGGGTAAGGTATTTTCCAGCTTATCCTGAAAGGCGAATGTCGGGTAACTCTAAGTTCTAGGGACCCTGGGATCATTTGAGCATCATTTCACCCATTTCATTCATCGTCCAATATGACTTAACGTTGGAGGATGTAAAATACCAAAAAGAAGAAGAAGAAGAAGAAGAAGAAGAAGAAGAAGAAGAAGAAGAAGAAGAAGAAGAAGAAGAAGAAGAGAGAATGGCTTCCTAACGTTCTTTACACAAAGCGTACTTGAGAAGCAGTTTTCCATACACACGTCCCAAGAGACATTAGAACTTCACTGATGAGAATTAATTCAGTTTTCATTGACACCTTCACCCTCTTCGTGATGTAGCGCTTGAGTCAGATCAGGACTAGTTCCTAGTTATTTATTACCAACGTGTAAAACGTTGCATAATTCAGCGCGCAGGACGTAACCTCTTCTAACACCCATTTCACTTACTGGAAAATCTAAAACGAGATGTCTATTCTTTTAATTTACGTCCTTCAAAGTTAAGTCAAATCGGACGATGAATGGAATGGGCGAAAGGAAACTCAAATGACCCCAGGGTCCATAGAGCTTAGAGTTATCTGAAATTCGACTTTCAGGATAAGGGAAACCCTGGAAAATGACTTATCCGGTTAACTCACCCTGACCGAGATTCGAACTCGGAACCTCTTGAATGTGAGGCCTACACGCCACCATTTACGCTACCGAGGCGGGCGAGATGTCTAATGTCCCATAACAAAGCCTTGTAGAACTACACTTGATGTCACATAAGAAGCAGAGTCACTAACACACACGTTTATATAGATAGCTGTTGGAAATTTCCACGGAGTTCCAGAATGTTCGAGAAGAGGGGGGAATAAAAACTTACAGAAGATTTGGCTTGAAGTCAAGTTCTCAGTAGATGGGGTCATGGTCAGTGCATCAGAAAATGTATACATGAACCTAGGTTTGTACTGAGTCCTTGTGGAATTATCACTTTTGCTAGGTATTTCAATCCGAATGAAAAATATTTTCCAAGTCTTTGACAATAAGAAAATTACGGTTGACTATCACACGTGCAACAGAAGAACAACAAATCAAGTGAAGGAAAGGCTTTAGTTTTAACATAGTTTCCACATCATTTAGTTCAGAACGGAACCGACTGCAGTGTCACGTTTATAACGTCTCTCATTACATTACAGTTTGAAGCTACATTTCAGTGCCTCAAGTACTCTCAACACTTCATACGTTATTAAGCTTCCAATTACGTGATGCGGAAATCGTGTCTGGAGTCACTTGAGCATCCTCTTTCATCTACCGTCTATCTGAAAGTATACCCGTTTAATTTCCGCTATTTGCTTTTCTGTTCTCCAAGATGTGGAATTTACTGTGTAGAACTCGGGTTTCCAATTTGCTGATAGCGTCTGATATTTGCTTTTCAATGTCTTCTCCAACTAGACAAACATTCTTGATTTGCTGAATTTAACTCAAATTAAGTTCTGCTGGATAAGAGATTGTGGAACTCCGAAAGTAAATATCATAGAACTGATTATAAATGAATCATCCATTAAAATATCGACAGAGTTTTCCAAAATCGGAAATATCGTTTAATTTTTCATTACAGGATAAACGAGCCTTGTAAATTCACGATGTTTTGTAATATTTTAAATCCTTCAAATTTAAATGTTCCATGGATTAAATAGGAAGTAATCAGAAAAAGTTCCTAAGAACCAAACCACATGGCTCCGCTGTAACATAAGAGATTTCGAACAGAAATATTTCATGGTACTTTCTAATTGGCTAGAACAATTCAGGGGAAGGTGTTTCTTGTCTTCTCTTACATTGTTTCGTAGAACTGGAAAGCGTCTGATGCATACCAGCTGGCCCAAATGCTCCGTCTTTCAGGAAAGCAGATATCACTTCGTGCGTTAGAATGTTTGCAAAATGCAACCGGGTAAATCCAGATAAAAGGACGGCAGTGGCATGAACGAATTTTGTTCTGCAGCCAATCTAAAGAGTGAGTTTACTCTCGAAGAAAGGACATTTATCATAAACGTAAAACATCCTAAGACCTCTTTGTTCACGCTATTCTTGTCTATTATTACGTACTTAGTACACACGGCAGTTCGAGCTTGGGGACTGCCTCGCGTCGCTCGCTGCAGAACAAAATTCGGTCATGCCACTGCCGTCCGTCGAACTTGATTTACGCTGATGAATTCAACAACTGTTCTAATGCATGAAAGAATATCTGCTTACCTGAAAGACGGGACAGTTTGGCCAACTGGTATATCCGGTAATTGTATGAAATATGCTGCCTATACTTTGTTCTCCAATATATGACCTTTTGAACCTTTGGCTTCATCTCTTAGGAACTGTTTAGGCTGCTAGTAAGTTTTCTCTCTCCCTTTTTCATGACAAAGAGTCCCGGGCAACGTTACTTATCAGCAGTATTTTGTATGCTGTTTTAGAGGCTCAGAAACGTCAAGAATTGGAAAGAGGGTCACCTAACAATTCTTATCAAAGCTTTCTCAACGCTTAAATATCAGAAATGGTGGTCAATATGCTTGATCTGGCGCAATATGAATTACATTGCGTATAGGAGCAAGACAAACAGGAGAGAAGAAACGTTCAAACCGAATTTAAAGCAAATAAAGGTGGTTTTTATTTAATTTTTCAATATTTCGCTGTCAATGTTGTACACTTCATGCAAGAAATATAAGTATTGTAAGAGGTGGGTAACCATATCAGGAGCAATCACATAAGTAAATACAAAAATATTGTGAAAATAAGTCCTGATTAACTTTATTTTCAATAATATTCACAATACATTCCAAAACATTTGTACCTTGTGTGAAACTTTGAATATTAAAAAATTCATTCTTTAAAATATTTTAATAAATATTTTGCACGCATTAACGCTCTAGTAGATATATTATTGTGCGAATGCACTTTTATTAAATGGCTAAATACTTTAATTCCTATTTATTGTTCTAGTAACAGGATGTGCTGCTATGGTAATAAGCAAGTATGTTCGTTATTTGTTTGTTAGAAGATGTAATGTCGTTCCATTCTAGATATGTTTCAAGTTTCTCCAAAGAGCATATGTATGCAATGACCAACTCTACTTAAAGGGGATGGGTTTACAGAACCAGGGAAGTGCAGTTCTTCCCCATCTGGCTTCATTAGCACAAATATGGTCTATGGACCGGCTCTTGCAATAACTATATAAACTGTAGCAGAAGTATGGTGATGGTGTGGGACGGGATTATTCTCACCTGATCTAGTCCACGTTGTGGCTGTGAGGGTCGTGGTATGTCTACTGCCTTCCTGGATGGTGTCGATGAAGAAGCCACGAGTTGCAGATTATTCTCGATCTGAATCTCTGATTCAGATCTGGCACTCAGTTGTATTGATGTATATAAAATCTCCTGTGCTGCTTCAGTCGTTACATGAGAATTCTTTTCTCAGGCGTGGCTGCAGCGAAAGAATCATTTAGTTAAATAAACTTCTAAATAAGTAAGTTTTGTTTAATTCATTAACATCCAAACTTTTATTTTAATTGCGATACTTTATGCCAATTTTATACAACACTTTATATAAGAATGATATTTCTCCTATACAATTTTTTTAAAATCAGCTTTAATTATTTTTAATATTTTAGTATTCCACAATTCGAAATATGTCTGTTCTCTTCGACGTTAGGCAATCAAAGACGCTTTCCTTCCTTGCTGTTTTACCAAAACTATCGATTTTTCATCCTCTCGTTACCATCACTACCAATCAAACTAAATTTTTACGGTTTCACGTCACACATTACATAATTTAATTTATAAAACTATCCATCATAAAACATTTACATGTTGCGTCATCTCATGGCCGATTGATTTTTAATTAATTTTTTATTTTTAAACCACATATTTAAACATATTTAAATGTTTTTCAGCTCTCGGAACCTAAACCAAAACAACCGAAATGCCATCTCTTTTATGGTTACAAAATTATTGAAAAGTAAATGCAAATACTATTTTATCTTTGATTTCTGATCATATAGCCTTTGAAAATAAAAAGCAAGACGAAGCCACCATTTCTCTTTTTTCTCATATATTGATGAAAGGTCACCTGGAATAGCTAAGAATAATAAAGTTCGGGGAGTAAAAGACACCTACCGTTAAGTTCCCATGGTAACCAGATTGGATTTTATCTGAATAAAAAGCCTCTCAGATGTGCTTTGGGCGAGCACTTAGGGAGATGATGCTATAAACAGTTGTGTTGACAACTTTGATGTTTCTTCGTTGGCTTTAAGTCAGTTCAAAAGCTTAGTGGGACTACTTTGAAACAAAACAGACTCTACTCGTATGCTTTTGGGACGTTGGGGATATTCTTTAGCTTTCTGTGTCTTCGCTCAACGTCGAGAGCAATTTTAGTTCTCTGAAATCTAATAGAAAGCAACGAGGGTAGATGCATTTAAATTACCATTCCTTTCTTGAGCAAGTAAATTAAATAATTATTTTTCTCATGTTGGGATAGAGGAAAAACTGTCCTATTTCCTTTCAGTTACTAAGAAGTACACTACGATGCAAAAGAAATGTGTCTCTTTCCCAAAATCGTGTTTTCTTCCATCAAGTTCCCACATTTATCTAAACACGGGTCTTATTAGTGCCATCTGAGATGGTTTCATCACTGCAAGAAATAAGCATGAACATTGAGCGAAACGATCTGATGTGAAAGGCATTTATCTCTTTTAAGATTTCTGCTGGTAAATAACTAGAACACTGTCATTATTAATAATAATGGTAATGCGGTTGTAATTAAAAATACCATTAATTATAAAAATAATAATCTTATTTATTAAGCTGTACACATTCTATAAGTATATGCACACCTGAATCAATTACAGTTCTACAGTACTATATAAGCATGTGTTAACATATTTGCTTTGTATTGTAATTTTTTATTTGTTTTACACTTCATTGACAGTGGCAACTCATTGTAGAACACGGTTTCAGTTTTATAAAGACTTTTGGAATTTTGGTGCGTACTCACTCTAGATTAATCTGCTCAACCTAAGGTAAAGGAAGAGCTGGTTTTAGAAACGAGTTACATATAGGGAGCCTTTTAATAGTATTTGACGTCCACTTTTACTTCGTAATGCACTGCACTGATGATATATGAAATTAAATTACATCTGGAATCTGGATAACGAAATTTGAAAGGAAACGTTTCAGATCTACGTTTATGATTCTTCTTTGGCATTTGCAGCTATGAAAACTGAGGAAAATCTCAAAAGAAATACAGGGAGATAATTTTGGTGAGTTTTGAACCTTTATATATAGACGTTTGACTATCAGCAAAACCAATATTATTATTCAACAATTACGACAATGAATGACACTAGTTGTCAAGTAATATCGTATAATAAATAAAATAGTATTGTGAACTTGTGGGTTCGGAAAATTAAAAGTTTCAAAATTATAGTAATTTATTCAGCCATTTTACTTTTTTCTCGGTTTAATTAACTTTCAATTTCTTACACAATTTTTAATGCAACACTAAGTGAAGTTCTACAGTTTCTAGGCGGGTAATCGCACCTAATATTCGACCGAAGTTCGATTTTATATTTGACAATTGTGCTGCCATGGTCGGTGAAGAAAACGCAACTTGCACAATCTTAATGGATGGCGAATCAGAAGAATGAATATGTTGAAATATTTGTCTAAATAGTCATAATTAGTTCACTTCGAATTGTTGCGGACTACACTGAAATAATTCCCAAAACATGACCAAAATATGTCTTTATCATGACAATAAGCACAAATATGATCAAATATCTATAACAGTGAGAATATGGCTTTTAAAATCCAATAAATGATGAATCATAGAAATTCGCCCCTTACATATAACTGTAACAGTAATTGCGCGATTAATTCGGATTCCTTCGTATCAAGTCGTGATTATTCGTTCCAGTATTTAAAAGGTTGCCTCTCTCCATTCCAATGCGTACGCATGAATACGTAATCTATATGCTGTTGGCGGCACACAGGTAATTATTTAATGTAATCGGTGCCAACTTAACTTGCATCCAGAATAATCACGTAGCAGTTATACTGATATGAAACAGTTGAACGATGTCTGCTCGTGAACGGGAGGCAAGGGACACAACTAAGGTTTTTCCATTGTTTTCCTGTCAGCATAAGTGGTAAAAATTGAGGAGCTACAAATTATCATTTAATATATTACCTACGGTGACCATTACAGTAAGCGGAGCGTTAAACATGGCAAATTGGAAAATAATGCTTTAGTTTTATTAAGTTTATGATTATATTGTGACTTTGTGGGTTCGTGAAATGAAAAGTCCAATTGCAACACTCAAAAATGTTCTTTATTTCCACCGACTTACAGTTGAACACTTGCCAATTACACAGGATTACGTAATGCACACAATTACGATTCACCAGTTCGTCCGTTACAATTCCACTGCACTCGCGATTGCGTAAACTCCTCCGACGCACGTACGCAGTCTTCTCGTCCGTTCGCTAGCTCGTCAAGCACTGACTGACTGACTTTCCTCCAGCCCGACGTGTTGCTTATATAGGGTCAGCTGGCCGATCGAGAAGGTTCTGGATAGATGAAATATCCAAGTTCGAGAAATCAAGGGCAGCGGAAAGAGACGGCACGGTAATGTTTTTTTCCCAGCCACCCCTCGTTACCGCAATAAGACAAACGAAGGGGCGTGTCCGAACGCCTCCGTCTCCTGCTGCTGCCACCAGCCGGTTCTATAGGGTGTTCCAACGTTCGGGTGACAATATGTTCCAAAACGGCATCTCGAGTTATTGCTTCTGTATTGCAAAACATCAGTAGTGTAATTAAGTACGATTGGCCGAAATATACCTAGGAGGCGTCGCCATATTTGAAAAGTGGTGGGTCCTCTGAGTAATGGTATCATATACATAACTCACCTATTGTAACGCAACATATACTCTTTTACTTACTGTAACTTACTGTTGCTCTTGAATTTTATTACGAAAGATACTCAAAAGACCGCTTCAATGCAAAATTGTGTAGCTTTTCAACTGAATAATTGGAGCTATGGCTAATTTTGAACAGCCACAACTTCGAAACCTTTCCAAAATAACTGCTAGGTTATTTTCCCCTATAAGGAATCTTTGGATGAATCGGAAGAAAAATCCTAATGAGGTTTATGTAAAATACAACGAGGCAAGCGAAGATTGTTACAAATATAAGCATCTAGTGATTCGTACACCATTAACATTTTAAAATTTCTCTCGTACGTACGTATGGTGGGTAATTTAGGGTAATACAGAAGTGTTTACTGTAATCAGTTATGGATAGTAGTGCTCATAGATCGTTTCGACTAATGTAGTTTTAGTGCATTAACATTACTGTGACTAACTACAAGGCATTATTAACAAGATTATTAGGGAAACAATTTAATTTTAAACCATAAGGTCTTCACAAGTTAGCCGATATGATTCAATGATTACCACTTAGAGTGATAGGTTCAGATTTTATTGTCTTAACATAAATATCGACAACTCACTTCAATATATCAATATATCACTGCCCGCCTCAGTAGCGTAGATGGCAGCGTGTCTGTCTCACGTTCAAGAGGTCCCGAGTTCGAATCTCGGTCAGGGTGAGTTATCTGGATAAGGTTTTTTCCGGGGTTTTCGCTTATCCTGATAGACGATGTGTCATGTAACTCTAAGCTCCATGGACCCCGGACTCGTTTGAGCATCATTTCACCGATTTCATTCATAGTTCGCTATGACTTAACGTTGGAGGGCGTAAATTGCAATATATCGTTACTAGCTCCCTTATGTTTATCAGTGTTATTTATCCTTACACCTGCCTAAGCATACCCTGAGATAAATATCTCAAGGATAACGCATATGAGAATCACTATTGTATTCTAGCCAAAAATTTGATACCAGATTTTACCGGAGATACATACTATGATACTCCCTGTCTCCAAAAGGGTGAGAAAGAGAGAAATGAAAAAAGTCTGGGTTGAACAGCAACGATGTTCGAAATAATCTTTCATTCTATAAGTATTTTTCGAAAATTTGTTATACTAAACTTTGAAATTGCGTTTTATGGAAATTGCCTTGAAAATCTCTTCATTCTTAAACTTCTTTGTGTAAAATTAAACCGTAAGAAAAACAGAACATCTTTTGAGTTATTCGTTGTTATTGGTTTGAATTTTTCAGTACTTGTACTATTCTCATATGCGAAGTCGTTATTCGCGTTTGCTCTGTTTCTCAGGGAAAGAGAAAGAAGCTTCATAGAAATCATATAAAGGCCAACTGTTAAAATATTTGACTACTGCTTAAAGCCTACTGATTTCTCCTATTTTCATTGTACATACAAAGAAATATGTAATTACAGGATTTCTACAACTGTCTCGATCTATATGGAGTAGACCGGTAGAAGAAATTACATGAGTATATAAAGGGTAATAAGTGAATAACTGTTCTACTTAAAATATTTTCAATGCAGAATTCTCAAGGGTGTGCTGATTAGTTCACTAATGGGTGGAGTCAGCAAGTTAATTTGCTAAGTTTGCATTTCATTAGCTATATAGCCTATTCATGATGCATAATACATTCACTGGGATTAACTTAACATGCAACGGCTAAATGCTTTGAATTCATTTTGAGTAAAAGCTGACAGTGTTAGCTTTACAATGCCACAGTCTTCATATGTTTTCTAGAAACACGTTATTTTACCTCAATATTTTATACAAATTTAAGCTTTTAAAAGAAAACTACAGATCAAAATGACAGATTTTATCCAGTTAGCGTACGCGTATTTTGGTTGGATATTTTAAATTTATGTTAACTTTTGTCATCACTATCGTCTTGGATGTTGGGCGCAAAGTTCAAATATTCCTCTGATATTCTTTATTGGTCAGTCTCGTTTCTCTTCTTTAGAGTGATATTTCATTAAGTTACATGGAATCCTTTTATGACCACAAAGATACTGGAATAAATGAAGGAAGCAGGGAAATATGTAGGAAAAATAGAGATATGAACAAAAGCGGAAAAAATATGGGAAAAGTGCAAAAGGATTAAAGAAAAAAATGTAGGAAAAATACCAGGATTTCCCTTTATATATAAAAGGTATTAAACATAAGGGAAAGAAGAGGAAATAAGTAATTCCATAGAGGAATTATAAATCGTGTAAATTTTATGTAAAATTTAAAGAAGATAGATAAATCATCATTCATTTCTGTAATATGTCATTCTCGACCTAAATGTTCTTGTAGGTTATAGTTTAGCATCATATGATAGTCTCTTGTCATTAATTCTACAGACATGCTATTTATTTCTGCATTCCTATATCTTAGGTTAACTTTATTTGTAATTCTTTTCGCATATTTTCATTCTTTGCTTGTTTAAAAGTGTATATCCTACCAAATGTAGTACATATTTCATTTTTGCTACTTTGAATCTGTGTGGTATGATTTTAGTCCAGCATTTCAGTCCATATAACAAAACAAGTAAATTGATGGAAATCAACCATTTCTCCACACTAGCCGTATATAGGCTAAGATATTTAATGGATAGAGTCAACATGAAAAATTCAATGCCATGGCCGGGATTTGAACCACGGATCTCCTGGTTTCCGTCCAGTCGCTCTTAACCTTTGAGCTACCATGGTCAACGTGCCGCCCTAACATTAAATTCTCCAGTTGACTTGTATGTTTCCCCGGTGGACTCTATCCATTAAAACAAGTAAAGTTAAAACTTTTATAGACAGAATTCCCTGCTGTTTGCACGCTTCGCAGAAAAGTGGTTCATAAAGCTGTTGTACGGATTTATGGATCTACTACTGCCAAGAAACCGAAAGTAAAGTGTCATGTTCTTACAGAGAAAAACTGAATATTTATAAAATGTTATAACCAGAAATGAAACACTGGATATAACACAACTATAAACAAAGACAAAACACTATCAAAATTTGCATTACTGAACAAAAGACTGTTTTCAGTAAATTAAATGCCAGGCCAGGTAATGGTGTGAGTATAGAAAATTGTTTCCATGTTTGTCATTTTCAGATCATATGAGGGTCGGCTGACAAGTCCCGGCCGTCACAATTAAAAAAATAGCATTTGTTCTTTATTTCTCAATATAATCCCCAGAAAGGATAATACTTCAGCCATATCTGTGTCCTAATTTAATTAATCCATTTCTGAGGTGTAATTTACTATGGTCCTCAAAATGAACGTTTACCGCATCAGAGACCCTTTCTTTCCTGTGATGGCATGGCTCCAACGTGCACAGAATAGAGGACTACGGTCTATTTATTCTGTGGGTCGCTACTTTCCCACTAGGTTGCTTCACGAAGCCTCGGGTCTTCCATACGTGGAGGATGAAATTAGGCGCCGGGCATCAACATTATACACCAATTTACCAACTCATAGAAGTGCCCTTGTCAGATCATTGGGAGATTATGACCCCACTAGACGCCGTTCTAGATTACATCGGGTAACCCGCATGGCTTGCGGGCACCCAGGATAACCCAGGAGCTAATCCTATTAGCAGCTAAAGCTGAGCTCCACATAATTCTCCTAAGCTGTTTGGCATCTAAATTTTTCCCAATCTTAAACTAAACAAAAACATCAGGGTGCTAGGCTTGCATCCTGTCCTTTCAACCCGAAGGTACAAAACTGTAACCTCACAAGCATCTTCAACCTCAAAACCCACAACCCATCCTAAAAATATCAAAATGGAAAACCTTACCTGTGGTAAAACCCTTAACGGGTGGGCACGCAGCAAAAACCTTCTGGCTAAATGCAGCCAGTCAGCACCTCGGTCGGTTCTTCCTGTGGAATCTTCGTCCTCCAAGATATTTTTTGAAGTTCGGGTACAGGTGGTAGACAATGGGCACTAGATATGGCGAATAGTATGGATGTTCCAGCAATTCGTAAATTTTTCTCACTGCAATGACTGAACGTTGGGCCGGAGCACTGTCTTGAAGAAATTATATCCTTTACTTTGCCAAATAAGGAGTTTTTCTGTTCATCTCATCACTCAAAGATTGCAGTAAGCTTATGTAGTAGTCAACAATGACACTTTTACCCTTTTCCAAGTAATCAATAAAATATTTCGCTGTGCTTTTATAGAAAACACTTGCCATGACCTTGTTAGCTGACAACATTGACTTTGCCTTTTTTGGAGTTGGTTCACCTGGCGCAATCCACTGTTTCGACTGTGATTCACTCCTGGAGTGTAGTGATGTATCCAAATTGCATGCATAGTAATACGCCGTTTCACAAGCATTCACTGAGATTTTTAGGATAGAGCTCCAAATTCTTAACAGAAACAGTTTTTCTTTGCAACTTTTGATCATATGTTAACAAACGCGGCACCCACCTTGCACAGATCTTGTGAAAGCCCAAAACATGACTTAAAATATTACTTGCACGTTCGTTTGATACGTTTACAGCCTCTGCTATGTCAAACAAATTTAATCTGTAGTCTTCCAGTACAAAAAAGTAATTTTTTTCAATGATCTCTGGAGATGTGACTTCCACAGCGCGTCCAGAGTTCGTCACTAGTGCTCGTACGTCCCATTTTAAACGCTGCAAGCCACCTTTTAATCAGTGTATATGAAGGGGCATTTCCTTCTTGATTTCTTTAGGCAATAAGCCTTTCAAATGGAAGTATTTAATCACTGCTCGTTTTTCCAAATCCTTAATTTTCGTGAAACCTCTACACTTGTTTTGTTTAAAACGCTGTAACTCAAAAACTAAACAAGCTATTGACCTGTAACAATGGATACAAGCTAGTGTAGAGTTATACTATATGATGCTATCCGTCAAACTGGCCCAGTATCCCCATCTGATTGTGAGCCCCAAGACTTTTCAGTCGACACTCGTAATCTCACTCATACAAACACTACAGGTGATAAGTATCCTTTGAAATAGGTAGATATCAAATGCCTAAGTAACACAACAATAATTTATAAATTTGTCTTACAAAGAATTTCATTCTTTCTTCAAAGTCATTGTTACTTCAGATCAATGTGATATAAAAGCATAGTGCTTCGTAGTAGAGCATCTTGCTTAATTTTATAGACTTTCAAACTCTAGATGAGCATTATGGCTACATATCTATTCAACTGGACAATTTCAAAAATGGTGATAAATTACCTAAAAGTACTTATAAAGTTTTAGATACATCAATATGTGACTACAATAAATACAAAGCTATGCTTTTAGTCTCGACAGCAGGAAACCGACGCTTAAATTAAAGGCTAAGTTCGGAATAAATCAATACATTAACAACTGTACTCAGAAATCAATATACTATTTCGAGAAATGCTGTTGAAGAGAGCGTTGGTAGTGACCTTCTGTTATTTTATTTTAATTATTAAACCCATTCTCTGTTTTGTTACTTTGTGGTTTTCAATAACAAATCTATTATTCCAAAAGTAAATAGCTAATGCCCAAGTTCTTAGAATTTACCGAAAGTTTAAAATAACTGGTATACCAACAGAGGATCTGAAATATTTTGTTACAGTTTTCTTGGGGCTTATGAATTAAGGTTCTATCATCTATCACATTTCATTCACAAAAACGTCTATGGCCTCAGCCACAACAATTTTAACAGTTTTTGTAATAAATTAGAAATTTATTTATTATTACTTCAATTATTATTGCTATACACATGATAAAATAATTGCTAAATGATTATATATGCCAGCCAAGGGAAAATCTAATTAAATTTATCAACAATCAGTTGCGATATCATGAAAGCAAAACTTACAGAGAACGTCTTCTATGCATCTAGGCAAGGAGTTTACACGTCAATGAATGAAGAGTGAAATGGAGTATTTATTTGTACAGAATGCCTTACAAAAATAATTACTTTATATACTTGTGCCAAATATTAAAATATAGTACAAATTTAGTGCTATTTCTTTTTTTTAAGGTTTAATTAGCGCCAGGCCCTTTGAACATTTGCTTTTCAGTTGCTGTTATTCTTTTTTTTTTCTTTCCTCTTCTGTGATATATTCTTATTATTCTAACCCGAGATCTTTTCACCACACGTAGATCACACCCGGTTGTGCTCTTCATGTGCTCTCACAAACACATGCAACACACTTATGCACGAATTTTCTGATATAATACCTTCTTCCCGGAGTCACGAGATCAAATTTTGCAGTGACATTGCAACACGAAGTTGTTAGCCAGAGTACAATATATCCTTTACATTAACGCAGCGGTAGAGATCTAACACTTCATAATTTATCTGGAAGGAGCTCATAAAATAAATGGAGCGATGTTCTGACTCAATCATAACTATTTATCGTGGAGACCTTAGCGGATAATATTGTACACTGTGCGTGGCCATAGCGTGACTGTTTGCTCCACAATATCACAGAGGGACAGAATTTATTAAAGAGAAAACCTTGTTACTGTCGGCAGGTCAGTGGCGTTTCTCAGAAATTTAATATTTAACTAGTTGGTGGTTGAATGCAAGTTGATTCTCATGACAAAATGAATGAAATACTGAACCTCTACTGGTAGAGAACAAACGTAGTCATAACTAAATAAAAGAACAAGGTTTTCAAAAGTTACCGCAGATCAGTATTTGGTAACATGCAAATATTATTGTAAATGTTAAACACAGTATTAAATTTTAATTATTTTTCGTATTGAATTTGGAAGAAAATTGTGCAAAATTTGAGAAAACCCTGTTAAGCTTACATAACATTCTCTCCGTGTTATCATATACTTTTTAAGGCTTCAACAAATTCTTATATTTACAAGAGCTTACTTTACCATCAGTTTTATGTTAATGGGCCCCGCGTCTTCGTGTACGCACTGGAGTATGAAGCTCTGGAATGCATACAGAATCGGTCACACCCATGTCGGTTCCAGGGCTAGAATTGGTGCTCACATAAATATCGTGAGGAAAAGCGAGGAGATGCGACAGGCAGCGATCCACTTTATACAGAGAGTTGGCCCTCAAACATGTCTTTATTGCTGACTTAGAAGAGTTAGTGGAAGAATTCTTGAGAGAGGTGAAATTAGGTTAGAAAGTTCATTGATAAATATTCTAAACTGTTTTCAGTGACACTCTATTTTTATTAAAGTAAATATTTGAGCAGTTTTATTAGAATAAATATGCATTGAAGAACAATGTATGTATATTTATGAATGTTTTTTCACATAAAATAAACAACTGAAGAAAAACATTGACTGCAAAGTCAGTATAACAAGTTTGGTCTCTTGTATGAGACCTGATTGGTGCTCTATATAATATTCTAACCACTTTCTTTTGAAATAAAGCAGTTTAAGTGCAGAAGTATGATTTCTCTAGAAAATTATGCCATAACTAAGGTGGCCATGGATTTGCACATAATATAAACTCAATATAGATACGATACAAAGGTTTCTTTTAAGGATTTTCGGACTAAATAATCCTCTACTCATTTTAGATAAGTTTAGATATCGGGGGCTAAAATACAATTTTATATGAAGTATAAATATCAAATTTTTCATCAGATAAATATTTTTTGTGTCTGCCATAGAAGCCGAGAGGTGTACGTATATGTGTACTATGCATGTATGTGAATACGTATGTAAATGAATATTCTAGAGATGAGAGGTATCCAGATTGAATTTTTTCGTATTCCAATAAATTTCTTTAAAGTCAAACGAATAGATTTCAAGACGGTAAATATGCAATACTGTAGACCAGTTAGAAAAACCTCAAGGGACTTCAATAAGTGAATATAAAACCAGATACCGAGTTTTTGTGCGGAATAGCATTCTACCTGCACTTACAAATGGAAATACGAGTTTATCTACGGTTATATTTTATTGTGGGATAGAATTTTAGGAATCTGATGTGGTACAATCAAATGCTTTCTCTATTCTCTTTACTAAAGCTATTCTTACAAACGAACATTCCTCTATTTAGTTCTTGTTAATCTAGATAAACTTTAACCACTAAATCTACACATTTTGTTACTGGATAAAGTTGAAGCAGTTTCAGTTAGAGTTCCAAGAACTTTTCCCTTGTCTATGCTCCTTGCATGGCCGCATAGGGGGTGGGAAAGAGAGTCAAAAAGGGATAGAAATGAATAGGGGTTTATCAGTTGAGAAAAGAATATATATATATATATATATATATATATATATATATATATATATATATATATAGGAAACTTCAAACTTAAAATATGGGTTAACGGGAAAAAAGTTAATTTTACAACATTTTGTCTGTGATTTTATGAGGTCAGCATTTTTCGTCTTGTTGGAATTTTTCTATTTGTTATGGTTTATCAATTATACTTAAATAATTCAGAGTAACGAGTACCTCAGAGGTTATTCCCAGAAAATTAAAACTATACATTTCATTAGTGACGGAAATGTCTTAAAATAGGGCAATAGAATCAAATCCGATTTAGCCGGCTTAGTTAACAATAATTGATTTTTTTTATTCCATTCAGAGGGTGGTTAAGAGTGAGAGATTTTCTTGAGAATCTTTGCATTGCCTTCCATGGAAAATGCTAAAATTATACAAAACATTTGGAACTCACGAAAATGTTGCTGTTGGTTATACTGTTCACATATAAATTTTGCATTCAGAATGTTTCTAAAGGTGCACTTTCGGGAAAATCACCGTTTTAAAATACTATTAATACTATTAATGGCTAAGTTCTAAAGAGCCTAGACAGGTAGACATCGATCAGATGACTGCATTCAGTTCCTCAGCACCTATTGTTTTTAATTACACCCTGTTAGTTCCCTTGTGTTAATTCTGATAAAGCAGTAGGTGTCATAGTAATAAATCATCACACAAAGATACTTCCAACACCTTAGTTGCTACGTTCGCGTGACTATTTGTCGTACATAAAACGGAAGAGCAAACTGCAAGTGACTAAGATCAATTTAGCTACGCTTTCCTAACCAGCAATTTAGTTCAATGATCAACGAGAATGTTACGCATTCACGACATGCTGCTATTATCTGTGAGCGATAACGCTTCGTCGATTTCGAATGGACTTATCTTCCTCGCGTGCTTGTCTTATTGCCTGACCTTCGTGATTTCGTGAAACTCGATATTTTACGTTATGAATGAAACAAAGCGTGCCTCGGTTACTGAACGTTATGGATTTTTCCTTCTTCAGTATTCTCCGACGTTGTGTAAGAAAGCAGACAGTCGTGACTTTTCGGTGTGAAAGAAGAGTTGCTTTCTGTGTGCTCCTTGTTTATTTATCTTCTACAGAAATGTGACGTGTCACGTTTCCCACTTTTCTACACATTATATTTGCAAGTCTACTTGTGCCGTTTCCTTCTAAGTCCAGAAAAGCTTCGAATTTAAATACATAGATTTTGTTGAAGCATACTTAGCTAAGCATGCGTGTTGTTGTGTAATGACTCAGAGTTCATGTGATTTTATAGTTATCGCCAAACAATTGGTGATAGTGATGGTGAAATGTTGGGCACAGATGCTTCGGGAGACTACAGTGATATATAACTGATAGTGATACAGCCTGGTGTGTAGCAGTTTCAGAGAATCAACTTTCTGCGCACACTGAGCTTAACTACTTCTGCAGCGGAACCAAGAGCCAGAGTGTGAGGTAGACTGGAAGCATCATAAAAAGGTAACTGACGCAAACAAAACATTCATTGTTGAAATTTGAACGTAGGGGAGATGTAGCGTGTAGTTTGCACATATTAAATGCTGCCCTTATAATAGAAGCATCACTTCGTCCAAATTCTTTGACACATTCGCACATTCGTATTACAAACACAAAGAAAAATTAAAGGAATACAATTTCATTTATACAGGGTGTAACAAAGAAGTATGATAAATATTTGAGAACACGCTTTGTGTATATAATGGATGATAAGCTGTTATATGAACATAGGTCCATGATTGTGTATTCCCATTGTAGAGCACGTTTTATACACCTAGTCTTCATACAGCAACACTGATGAGAACCGTTGAAATCCAGGAAATCACAGTTCATGTTCAACGTGGTTTACATTAGCTAAAATTCTTTCGTCAACTCGCCGTTACATGCACTCCCTGATGCCCTGGGTTAGGCCTGAAGACTTCCGTATTGTTTGGCAGCCTTCCACAATACGAACACGAAGAATCTCTATATCTGGAAAGGAGTTGTGCAGATAAAAATCTAATGGAATTAAGTCAAGCGAGCGTGGAGGCCACGGTGTTGGTCCACTTCTTCCTATCCACCTACCAGAAAACCTGCTATTCAGAAATCGAGGACGGAAAGTCTGAAGTGAGGAGCAGCTCCATCGAGCATGAACTGATTACCGGTGACCAACAAGCGCACTTTAGCACAACGAAAGCATGTTGAAATCCATCACCTCCATCCAATTTAACCAGATGTACCTTAAAACGAATATTTTCTACTGTACATTTAAACCACTGTTCTGTTTTGGGGTTATGGCCTCAGGCATCTCGCCGTATAAACATAATCGTGGAAAAGCAGCTCAAACATGGAAATAAACAATTTTCGAACTTATGTTCATATAACCTTTTTTATACACTATATGCAAGAAATGTTTTCTTAAAGTTTTGACATAGCCTTTTTGTTACACCCTGTATGTTAATATTTCAGTATTATACGCGACTTAATAGATATATAGCCGTTCAGTTTAAATAATAATATAAGACACTACTATTATCAAAACGAATTAAGTGTTAATTCCTTTTCAAGCTGCGTGGTTTGAATTTTCATACTATACCTACTCATATGTTTAAGATTAAAGTTAAAGAGGAATGAATGTATGTGTTTTTCCGGCTTTTAAATGTTCAGCCACGATAAACATTGAAGAAGAAAGATGAATATCTTGCACTATAGTTATCGTAGAGATGTAATTCTGTCGAATTTTAGCATGGCATCTATGGTTTTATAATGTTCATCCAAGGTAATTAATGAAGATCTAGTTCCCAGTCCAAGTACATAAAATTCATGTTCTACATTCGGGTGCACGCACAAGAATATGTTGCAGTTAAGTCTTCCTTATTTGCGCTTCATATAGCCTTAACTTCTTCATGTACTTTAGCAATACATTGTCGAGGACAATGAAGGACAAACGTATCGATTCTTTTCTTTTTACCTATATACCTATTGCTTACTGTAGAGGCACGTTTGGACTTGCTTTAGACTTTTTGTAGGAAAGAAAGCTTATTTTGTACACTCTCTCTCTCTCTCTCTCTCTCTCTCTCTCTCTCTCTCTCTCTCTCTCTCTCTCTCTACACACTTCATGGATAGGATTTAAATATGGTAGATATGAAATAAAACCTGAAGTTTTCCTGGCGACAAATATTTTCAAAATCTGTTTTGTTTCCCTAGAAGATCTTGAAAATGGTAGATGTGGTTTATCTGAACACGTATAGGCTTTACAGATGTAGTCAGATCCTCAATGCTTCAGATATGTATACTACTATCGCTTTCAACTATTCAAGAGAGCCTCTCACACCAACGGTGCCTTAAGATAGCACAATCGTGATTTTATATGGACGATATCTTAAATAGATGGAAGGGGAACCACCAACTGGTACTTGTATTTAGGAACTGAAATAAAAATTTTAGCACATGAAGATGACCTCGTAACTATACAAGATTTAGAAGAAAAACTTGCAAAATAAATGTTCTTATTATATCTAATGTAAATGAATACAGCTTTAAAATCTCTATTTCTAAAACTAAAATCATGTCATTCCAGGGTAAATATACAGCAACAGCAAGCATTATGCTTAAAGATAAATGTGTGGAACAAGTTCAAGTTTTAAATTATTTTGGCTGGGACATTACTTGCATGTTATTCAAGATATCACAAATTTAACAGATATGAAATGTGTGGAACGAGTTAAAACATAAACAACTCGAATAGACACCAAGATGAAGTTCTGAAGACATCTTATTTAGACATATCCTTCCGGAAATTATCCGATTACATCCTACACCTATCTAATAGCTTCTATGCTAAACTTCCTTCCAGTTTTAATAACCCCATTCACGGCCTCCGGGAGTATTATCTTGACCCCGGAGAGAAATATAAGAGACACAGAGTTGTGCTCGGACCACCATAAGTATCATATAACAGTCAATCTAATCATTTGAAAATCTTAATCTATTATATATCATCACAACATCTAATCTGTAACTCTAGCATCACCATCTATCCAACATCCCTTAAAAAAGCCCCATCCTCATGCCAGTACGGGACGTAGTGGTGATATATATATATATATATATATATATATATATATATATATATATATATATATATATATATAAGGGCCCTCAACTACGGCGGTCAACAGCGCCCTTTAAAAAAATAGTCATGGCAAAAGCCAGATATAAAACGTTCTAAAAACTATACAAGTGTAACAAAACCTATTTAAAATACACGTACATAAAAAACATCAATCAAAACCTACTACAAATTTCGTTCACTAAATCCTAAACTCTAAACTAGAAAAGAATCTAAAATCCTTCTCCACGGGTCTCCACACACGGCCTACACGTGGGTGGGCCTGTTGACCGTCTCCCTCAACCACGAAGAAGAGCCCACACGAGGGAGACTGTTGGCTCGGGACCCCGGGTGCGCCAAACCCGTTCCTACCGAAGTAGGCCCCTGCGGGAAGTACGGGACGTAGTCCCGGTATAGCAACTGTGGACGAAGACACTCCTTCAACAACCCCATGGCTGTGTGTATTACGTAATGGCAGCACCAGCTCTGATATAGGAGCAGTGAGTCCTGGACATTGAAGAAAAAAGATTATAGTCGTACTGAGGAGTCAGAAATGATATTTTTCAGGCCATTGTTAGGATATACAAAACTGGATAAAATAAAAAAAAATTTAAATAGATTAAATGTATGTACAATAAATGGAAAAAGTATATAATGCAAGTATAAATGGAATGAACATCTGAATAGAATGGATGGTAGGAGAACAGCAAAATGATCCTATCACATAAAAAAGGAGGATGAGGTGACCCTGAATGAGGCAGAGATGCCTCCTTAAAAGCCCTCTTAGAATTGCGTATGCCGCCTACATGAGCAGTTGGAGTGATGCAACACGGCGATCCGTGAGAATTATGATTCAACAAGTTTGACTGCTATATCGTGGTAACACGCGGCAGATCATGAGATCGATTTCTGCACCTCCTGGTGCTTTCACTATCTCAGCCGTTCACCCGACACTGCTCCTGTCAGCTGCAAACCTCCCAGACACTAAACACAAACGTTTATGGATGTTTACCACACTTTCGCTTTCATTAACCAAAATTCAATTACAGCGGGAGACTGCAACAGCTGCGAATTTAACAGTTCACTGGAGTCCTGCCATTTGTTGTAACGACCTGTAACTTGCTGCATGCAAGTGACAAATATATTTTAAAACGTTCAAAAGAGCATTTGTTGTCCTGGCTTCATTATTCTCTTATTACGAGGCAGGTTCATATACTATTTTCATTCGTGGTATGAATCGCTTCTGTGAAGTTTGTTATCTTTATGTTTATATTCCCTCCTAGCCGTTAACCACCAGTGCCCATTTGATGTTACTATTAATTTTATACCTTTGAAGTGTTTGCTTTCATTTATAAACTGATTTGAACAGTTTTATTTATTCTTAGGATTCTTCTCATATTTAAGGTTTGTTAAATTTAGTTGTGGTAGCACTGATTGACAAATATACGCTTCTGCACACGCTTCTCTAAGGTTCTAAGGTAGGCCATGCTACGTTGGTGATAAAGTAAATGAATGTGTTATTGCTTTTATATATTTTGTATATTCAAATAAATGCTGCTAACTGCAATCCTACACATTAAAACTCTACAAATTGGCGATTCCAACGTGATTTGATCACGCAACTTTCTGATAAATCTACGAGATATGGCAGGCGACTGACCTTTCCTCGTAAATATTTGGACATTGTCACTGGGGAGTAGTGTGTGGCAGCACTGATTGAAAAGGAGTAGTATATATACATATATATATACACATTTGTCTAAGGTTCTGAGGTAGGCAATGCTACCTTGGTAATAAAAATGTAAATAAATGTGTTATTGATTTTATACATTTTGTTTGTTAAAATAAATTCTTTCAACAGCAATCCTGCATATTACAATTCTACATAGTAAAGCTATTTCTGGAACGACAACTGTTTATTTTCATTTTTAAACGTGATATGTTTTCTTTCAAAATATTTAATAAATGCTACCATATGAACTAAAATTCGTGTTTACGCAGATGTTTTATTCCATTCATCGTAATGCTTTCATATTCATTTACTTTACTAGCACATATTATTAATGCTCTTAAATAATATTTAACTCCTACTGATCAAATCATTGCTTTATAACAAAGATGGCAAATGCAATTCCGCGACCCTTTTGGTGGCTATAAAATGCCATTTTCATACCCTACAACTCTTTCAAGAAGATGCCTCTATACTCATTGCCGCTTGGTACATTCCTAACCACAACATTCACCTGGACATACCCTCAACGATTACATTCTCTGCATATCCCAGACATACTCAAACTCCCGAACTATTTCAACGCCCTAATCCATTGCCTCGAGGAGTATGGCATTGACTTCGAGAAACGTCATAAACATCCCAAGTTTGTGCTAGATCAGTAAACCAACAAATCTATATCAATGCGACACAACATTCGACGTAGTACCCCACTTTTCACGTTACATGTTTGCAAATAATGTCGGTAGTCTTCACGGATATTTTGTTCTACCAAGAAAATCATATATGATTTATAATATTTATAATATATAATATAAATTTATAAAAATGACGGTTCGATAGTTTTTCTCGATACACGATTCTCGATACTGATACTTGGATAATCGATACCGTCATGTAATGGAATGTTGGGAGAGTTGTTAATGTCTATAGAATTATATAGGTGAATGTATTTAATGAGACAAAACTTAAAACCGTCAGTGTTCTTATTTTTAAACTCTATAGTAGAAATTTAAAAGCAAAGCAGTCCACTTCTATAAGTTTCTGTTAAAAATTCTAGCATTTACAGTTTTTCGGGGTCACGTTTACTTTTTTTTGTTACACATGAGTTCTGGTGTACTAAATAGTCTTTCAGAGAAAACTGTTGCAGGTAGAATACACAAATATGTATTTAGTTCTGTAAATATTGAATTTATTTTCCAGTAATACAGTTCACTAGAAATAAAAGGTCACAAATCATAGTTGAGATATACAGTGATTTCTTCCTGGGAAATGGCAAATAGCACTGAATTTGACACACGATTATTTTCTTGCATAATATTACTGTGCAGTTTCTCTAGCTTGTAATGCTCTATTTGAAGCAATAATACTTTGTGGTTTTAAAATAAATTAAACATTGCAGAGTCACCATCAAAGTATCGAAAAAGTACCGAGCGAGTTCTCTGAAGTATCGCTGGATGTCGATATCATGCAACTTTCGTGAGTATCGAGGTATCGCAAGTATCGAGGAGCCATACCTAATATATAATTAATAGAAACTGTACACGTTTTGCGGTTAAACAAGGAAGATATTGTGACTTTTGGTGGGATCGTAAGATTAAATGTCTAGATTGCAGAATTCAAAAAGCTCTTTATTTAGAGTAAAAAGATATTTTGTACAGCCCTTTGCAGCAGCAGAATTCAGTAACATACACAAACGCAACCGTCAAGGTTATCTGTCACACGCTCACAGAGCTGCACACTCAATTCATAACTCCATTAACACTGTCTAGCAAGAGAGCCTGCGATTGGACACATGGAAGTCCGGAAGCCAGACTTTCAGTCTCTGGCCAGATCAGGGCTGAGCCCTCTACTGTCAGTGGAATATTTTATAAGTTGGGGCAAATAACGGTAGACGTTTGTTTTGGTGTTTTTTCTTATATAATTTGTATATAAGTGTATATATCTGGTATACTGATACTACAGTGTTTTCATTTGCCTAAAAGAAGTCTTGGTCTTTTGTATTTTTCGCCGTGGTCGATGTCGTACTCACCTAGATCGCGTATACGTAAGTTGAAGTTATGGGAGAGGTTTTGGTAGAATGGGAGTGAGAGAGTGTGGATGTAGTTTGTTAGGGTAGGAATGTTTAGGTTACGACAGATTAGAGGGTTAGGAATGTACCATAGGGAATCCGTGGCAATACGGAGGAATCGAGACTGTAGGACTTCAAGGCGGTGTAGGTGAGTTTTAGCTGATCTACCCCAAATGACACAGGCATGAGTCGTAGCAATTGTTTATAGAGAAGCAATTTATTGGATATAGACATCACTGAGCGTCCATTGTATAATGGTTATAGCATTCTCATAGTTTGCTGACCTTGTTGGCTGTGTAGGTCATGTGGTCCTTCAACGTCAGTTTTACATCAAGCAAAACGCCCAGATATCGTACATATGATTACCAATGTACTTCCTCTTCGGCTAGACGAACGGGTGGTAGGTCCTCCAGCTGTCTTCTGGGGAAAGTGATGGCTTGGCTCTTCTTGGGGTGGATGCTCAATTGTTGGATTGCGTTGGATGCGTGCTGTTGGATTGCATTGAATGCGTGTTGTTGGATTCTATGTGCAGCCATATAATGTCTAGTTGACATAGAGGTTACACCTGTGTCGTCTGCAAAAAGTTACAGTGAGCAGCGGAGCAAAGAAGTTAGGGTTTTGATATAGAGAAGGAAGGGAGTCGGTCCCAGGACACTACCTTGAGGGACAGCAGCGCTAATAGAACGAGGTGAGGATAAAATTCCTTCATGGATGACAGAGAAGGAGCTGATGAGAGGATAAGAATGTATAAGATGGATCAAGTATGAAGGAGCGTTGCAGTGAATGAGACGGGAAGGTACACCTTCATGCCAGACACTGTCAAAGGCTTTGGTGATATCTAACAATAGAGCAGTAACATACTGCTTACGGTTGAAGGCAGTGTACATTTCTTCGACCAACCGAAGTAGCTGATGCTGGGTGGAGTGTTGAGATCTGAAGCCAAATTGCTCCTCTCTAAGGATGTTATGACGGTCCAGGGTTATCCGAAGCCTATTTAGGATGAGCTTTTCCATCAACTTGGTTATATGAGAAAGCAGAATGATGGGTCGATAGTGTGCAGGACAGGTGCTTTCCTTCCTGGGTTTACAGATGGTGATAATTTGGGCATAATTCCATGCCGCTGGGAGGCAGCCAGGTTGAAGTATTGCATTAAACAGCAAGGCAAGAGTTATGGTTGGCAAAAAACTCCCTTGTCGATCATATACCCGAGCCATTGTTCCTCGAAGGTTGACGAAGCTTCACGGCCTTTCCCGACGGCAAGAGGAGAGCGAACTATCCAGATATCTTTGTGTCTCTTTCCTTCTCGGCAAGGTTCAGCGCTAGTACGTGCGAGGGCGTGGCTTGGGGCAATTTCTCTCTCTTTTTCCCCGCTTCTCTCTTTCTCGGCGTTCGACTACGCGTGGGCAGCCATCAAAACAATGCCTGGCGACAATATTGAAAGTACCTCACATGGGCTGATGGGGACAAAACTAAATACGTAATGTGTAATTTTGGTACTTTGTTATTCTGTTGTAGACTATTTCCATTCAACAGATCCTTGACTACATACAATTTGTCAGATCCACGAGTTTTAAATAGAAGTACAACTAGGTAGACACGCCCTCCTATTGTAAACAATACTACGTGCTTCAAAATATGTTAACCTAAAATCGTCCTGCCTGAAATATCATTATTATGGTTTAAACTAAATAATAATTTTGCTTTCCAGTACAATCCTAAAAATATCACTTGAATACTTATGACCCTACATTTATCAAGATGTGTTAAACAAGATATTTCCTGGAAAATGCTACTAGTGAGTAATAACTTCCAATAAAATGTTATAATGATGCATTGTGTCTGCGATTTTGACATTGGTTCCACTAAATTATCGCACAGTGATCATTAATCAGAGATAATGTAGCCGATAGAGCTCTGTTTAAACAAAATGGCCTCGTAGCTTTATTAATTGGATGTAAACAGATCCGAGTTGGAACGCTTTTGAAACACTGCTACTACAAATGCATTATGCTTGTGTATAAAATGCACAAAATTAATGAGACTGGATAATAAAGTGGTCACCGTAAAACAAATTGGTGCGCGTCACATTTCCGTTTGATATTATTATAGAGTTAAATGGGTTCTACCTAATCCCAGATAAAACAGTTGAGTTATGTGAAGTACTCTCCAGAAAATTAATCGACATATCTCAATCTGGATGATGGACATCATTACTGCCTGTAATATTACTTCACTACATCAAAATGTCCTCTTAAGAGAAGAAGAATTGACTCATAAAGGACTTTGTTGGTATTGAAATGTCCATCATCTACTTCTCCTGTAGCACAATTAACGGGCGTATTTATTACGTCATACCAAAGATGGATAGTGTGTAGCAACGATAATACGTTAAATGTTACTATGGATAAGAATCACAAAGGTGTTACACTTACTACGTTGCAAAGCGTTGAGACTTACTGACCTTCACTGACGAGCTTTGCATTCTTTTGTTATCTTGCTTACTAGAAGAGCTAAATATTATTAATCTAATGTACCGCAAGACGTGCAAATTGTCCACTAGTAAGCTGTGTGTCTTTTATGAATGATTAGCCAATTATTTATTATATACACATATGTAAAATACTATTGCAGTCACCCGTTTGTCAATCGAAACATCAAATTTGATTGTCTCTTCCTTCTCCTTGTAACAATATACCGGTCGAAAGTTTTCAATCACGTGCGAAAAAAGCTAAATATTTTATTTCAATGTACAAACACGTCATAAAAGTTAAAGAGACCAGCAAAATCAATATTATTTCTCTCTGGTATTAAATACAATATTGTAACATCCTGGCCATGGATGGTAAAGGATTAGGATGTAATAACACTCGGTCAGTTTGTGCACGGTAAATATCTCAGAGGGAACTTATGCTTTTGGAGAGGTTGGGATTTGTATAATACATTTTCTATAAACGTTAGGTTGCACTAATATAGTGAAACTAGAGGTAATTTGGAACCTACATACGTAGACTGAAATTATTACAAAAATGACCACGAGGCTCATACCTGAGCTCCCGGACAAAACAGGCCCGCTCGTACCTAAAGTGTACGAGATTTAACTTGGCCTCTGGTTTTTAGAAAGAGAAAGAAATATGTACTCAGGATCCCTTTCTAACCTGCCGCTCTATTATGGCCTGTCAGACAGGATAGACACAACAGTGGCGGATGATACTTCGTCGTCCTCCAAATTTGGTCGCTGTCAGAAATTGTCAGAAATTTCAAAATGTTCCTCATGTTCAGAATTTGAATAATCTTCTAAATTAATCGGGCCCAAATGACCTTGCTGTCGACGGGCCCTAAAACCCCACACACTCACTCACTCACTCTTCTAAATTAATTATGAAGCTATCAATAATTTCATCTATTAAACCATCTTTTTCCCAAGAAAACTGTTCAGTTTTTTCAACATGTTCACAAGCTTCCCACCGGATTTATTCGGACACTTTTACGTCACTAAGCTTAAATGATATGTTTTGGGGCGTCATTTTTCATCTGTGCCCATAAGTTCTAAAGCACTAAGGAATAGTGATACAGAGGTAGCATTACAGCGTGGCCGTTCCGTCAGAAGTTTTCCTCCGCGTGAGTTCTTTACAAATCGAAATTTCGTTATGCTCAACACAGATATAGTTGCCTTTCTGCATTTTAGGGCCTCCCATTCGTCTGTAACAAGTTTATGGGCATTGATCACAACTTCCGTGCCATCTGACGTATAGCTTTTTCCTTTTTTTACCACGCTTCCTAGATCTAACACAGACACTAGCACTATTCACAACACTATGTTTAAAATAATCACAAAGTTCTCAAATTCGATAAACATTTTTCACATTTCCAACACGTTAACAACCGATACTTCACTTGCAACACCACTGATGTCTGATTGCGCTTACCCTCATACCACAGCAGGTAATTAGCTAATACAATAGGGCTTTAAAAGGGACTGTCAATTTCACGAAAAGAAACCCAGCGCCCATGCTAGACAAGGATAGTGCAAAAAGTACCAAGATAAATCTCGTGCATTATAAGAGAAGGACCAAGCTCCTATGCCTCATGGAGGGAGGAGAGGTCACGTGGCGTGATGTCACAAACACCACCACAGTCAAATGAACTACTTACAGGTCACTAATGTGACAATACGGCGTAGGTTTCAGCCTCCAACCTTTGCCCTCAGAACCGCTGCACAAACTCTAGGCACTTGGAGATAAGATTGTGTAATGCTTTTGTAGGTATTGCACTCAAACACGTCTGTAAATTATTCCACAGATCTTCAAAGGATCTTGGCTTTCTCACTTTGCTGACAAGTTTGTCCTATAAGAGTTCAATGGCGTTTAAATGAGATAAATGATTGGCCAAATCTTATTTTCCAGTTCCGCAAACTTGTTCTTTTCTATTTAAATAACCTCTGTACAACTTAGAAGCACGTTTCGGAACATTCTCCAGCTGTTGAATAGAACATCGACCAACAAGTCTCTTGCCAAATGGAACAGCATTTGTGATCAGAATCTTGTGATTTGCTTTCTTCTTGAATGTTTCATCGATTCTCACTAGATCACCAACTTATATTACCTGCAAAACATCCGCACAACACAGCCCACCCTCCACTACTCTTCACGTTGGCATCACTCACTGACCCTTCATCTCCTCATAATTTTACATGAATCGACAAACAAATCCTCTACGATGGCTTGGAACTGAGACTCATTCGTGAATAACCTTGGATCATTGCTGAACATTCCAGTTTTTATTTTGCTGTATCATTATAATCTTTTCACCTTATTTTGTTTGAGTAATATAGGTTTTTTCGGCTATGCATCCCTTTAAACCTTGTTCAAAAAGGCAACGTTGCGCGGTTCAGAGTGGAGCAGTTTGCATACTATTAACTTCCTCGCCAATTGCAGGTGCTGTACGAGTTCTCTGACGCTTACTCTATACACATACGAACTAATCTTCTATATATGATGTTACTCAGGTCATCCAGATTGACAAACACTTGGATTCGCGCCAGTTTGTTTGAACCACCAAAATGTACCTACTCGTATTTAGTCGGCTTTTCGTTGTTGAGTTATGCTGTTCACATAGTCATGCACAAAAGTGATTTCCTTTGCGGCTCAGGGTTCTCTAAACATGTATTTTTCGCTAAATCTCGACATAAAATTTATGGATGGAATACTATACTATACGTGCTTTTCTTTTGTAGTAGAGGAATTGGTTATACTATCTACTAAAAACTGAATTAAAGCCCACTACACTAAAACTGCATTGTATTACTCACAGTTGTCTGTCAATCCCTATAAACTAAAACTCCATGTCTTATCAATAACAGCCTATGAAAGGCCACGGCCTACCACCAGAATTCCAGCGTCTGCACGATGGGTGTTATGAGTGGAGGAACAGTAGTTGAGGGTGGGAGGTGATTAGTACTACTAGTTCCTCTCAGCTTCATAACCTAGAAACACGGTCTAAAGCAGTGTGCTAGTGCGGAGTGAGAGTGCCAGAAAGGACATCAAGGTGATGAGAGAGCAGTTGGTGGAATGAATGACAACGGAAACCGGAGAAAACCTGGCCAGATGCCATTCCATTCATGACAAAACCAACATGCTGTCGCCTGGGATCGAACCCAGGTGAGAGGCGATTAGTATAACGACTCAGCCAAAAGACTGCCACTCTGTTAATTCTATCAGACACCGAACTTCCCGTATAAGTTTGAAAAATTTAGCTATTCGATCAAATTGATACAAAACTGAGCACATTTTGTATAAGGAGGCTTCAAGGAAGGTTCTAACTCCTCATCCTTAACTCATAATCATAAGAATGGTAGTAAATGGATTACTGTTCGACAAGTTCGCTTATTTTGTTCTAAACTCGCATATGTATCACAGCACAACATAATAGATTTGTCGTTCGGAATCCTGAAGGTGTTGTGCACTCTTCCAAGATAAAGGTGTATCAGACATGAAATATATTAGGTTTATAAGCAGCGATAGCACACTTGCCATCACAGCAACTTTATTTACTGCTTACTTATAGCTTCCAATTTGTCTCGAGATGAAGATGTCACCCTTATCTGTATAGGTTTGAATGGATGCGCACGCCTACAAGAGATGAGACAACGGCAATCTCATCCGGTAATTGCTCTCTCAAAGCAGACAAATGGGAGACAGTATATCAACAATGTTACCTGCACAACCTTCTAGAGTCATGGGCGCGTTAGTTTAGTGTAATCTTGAAGAGAGGAAAGGGGGTAGTTTTCTTCCAACGGCTTCTCTGCGATGATCCTGAAAGAAAATCCTGAGAGGTGATACATATACGTGAGAAACATATTTTGATGTATCGATGCAGCTCTGAAGAAACTCCATGCCGTTAACCAAAATCACAGGAAGTAACGCATATTTTCCAAGTAAAACTTAATGTGTATGCTATATATTCAGTAGATGGAACGTATTCCAATGAAAAAGTAAATCACTGGGCAACAATGAAAATGTTTCGGGTGTAAAAATAGTGAATTTACATGTATTTCCATCTGCTGAATTAAAAAATCACCATAAAAATGATAGATTAGCTCTTGTTTTGAAGATAAAGGGACATTTTATTTTTAGAGTGAAGATTCTAAATTTGGGGGAATTTTTTTGCGAGTTGGCACACCTGTAAAATAACAAAACACAATCAGAGAGAAATTTTGGAAATTAAGTGATGCAAAAGTTAAGGAAGGCATTTTTGTCGTACCACAAATAAGAGAACTTGTAAAGGATCCTGCATTTGACCAAATTTTGAGAGAAAAGGAAAGGAAGCTTGAGAAGCCTTCAAGGGTGTTGTTCATGGACTTTTAGGCAACAAAAGAAATGAAAACTACAAGCATTTGGTGACAGTGCTCCTGCAAAAATACCGTAACCTTGGATGAAACATATCCCTTAATATCCATTTTCTCTACTCCCACCTAGACTTTTTCCCTCCTAGTTGTGGAGCTGTTAGTGATTAACATGGGGAGAGATTCCTTCTGGGAATTTCTGTTATGGAATAAAGATATCAGGGCCATTAGAATAAAGTAATACTTGCGGATTACTATTGGTCTTCGTATAGGGATTCTGCGGAACTCCAGCACAAGAGGCAAGCTAAAAGACGACGAAGTTAATAGGCCACCACATGATTCTTTTCAGACACGACAATGTGCGAAGTATTTTACCAGCAATTTAGAACTCTTAGCATGTAATTACCAGTTAATAAAATCAGATGCACTTTCATTGTTGGTAGCATGTATGTAACTAAAATATATCATTTTCT
The DNA here is from genome assembly GCA_030765055.1 of Mantis religiosa. Classification (NCBI taxonomy): domain Eukaryota; kingdom Metazoa; phylum Arthropoda; class Insecta; order Mantodea; family Mantidae; genus Mantis; species Mantis religiosa. Next base: position 101,854,574 of record CM060957.1, on the reverse strand, counting down.
CTCAATCCGTTAATATGTAATACTTTCACCTTGTGTATATCATAGAAATTAGAGCTAATACATTTTTTTCATTGTCATATTTGGTTTTCTCAACCCAAAATTAGTAGGAATTGCCTCATGAAGTGCTCGAAACATTCAAAAATTATTTTTTGCTTCCCAGTGACATCTAATTAAATTAAGAAAACCTTAATCGCCATTGGGGATAATGATTTTGAAGGATTGGATGTGAAGTCACCAAAATACAAGGAATACATATGTTATGACATGTTAAGGACGTTCTAATATAATTTTTATTTTGTGAAGATTTCTAATGACACAGTCCTACAAAGTGAAACTTTGTTCGCCGATTCACGATTTGAAAGGTGTTTTTAACAAATTTCAGTGTGTTAAATTGAATCATGCTGTTCATTTTGTTCTATCACGCAGGTTTTCTCATAAACCACAAAATAATAATTTGAAAATATATTTTTATGTAAAACGTTTGCCTTGCAAAGAAATAAAATCAAAACTTCTGAATAATAAATATATAGAAATACGTGTAAATCTATAAACTAAAGTGTTTTCCTTGGTTGGAAAGTCGCTTGCACTGATTTACGTTAAATTGCCATTAAGGAACTTTTCTTTTGAAGTTCCAAAACTAGTCCGCTCGCAATGTTCCATGGACCCCAATATCTCCTTGATTTCCTGATGAAATCGTTCACCTTCCTTCCAAAATTATTAAAATGTATATAACTTAAATGAGAGTACCAAAACTAATTATTTAATCTCATATTTTACCCTGAATTCAGAGCTTTTGTAGCATACGTATTTGTTATAATTTTTTCGTATCGCAGATCTTTTACATTTCTAAGAAACTTAACATCTCTTTCAAAGTACAACATAGTTACCAATGTTTACCGTTCGTGAAGTCATAAATGCACTATCTTCATTAGATATCTTAATGATGGTCATTAAATGTATCTTCTTGTACTTTATCTTCAGATGTCACAAAAGAGTTACTTCTCAGTTATTAGAAACACGAATTATTATTGTACTGTACTTTAAAAAATAATTTTATAATACCTAATTTTATGTAAAAAAGAGGCAATAACTTTTTGGAGGGATTATCTAGAGCAGCACGAATGACGTTTTTCTCTCCTGACGTCAAACCTTTGCTCTTAGACAATTCTCTCAGTGTCCACTGTTTAATCCTGATTACTTAGAAAAATAAGGGATAGATGGTAGGGAAGCCCAGAATGGGTGGTTTGCTTTTAGGTATACATATAGCTTGAAGATGTAAAATATGTTATATCATTAACATTTTTTTTCTGCAGAAATATACACACATAATCGAAATTATATATACAGGAAGTATATAAATGAATATCGGGGTTTAACTCTTTATATTTATTACATTAAACTTACAGTTATAAATATGTCAAATGAGAAAGCAACTCAGTTTTGTTTGTTGGCACCAGTGCGCATGTGCGTGTATTGTTTCTGCCGCAATCCGCCTGACAGCGGTAGTAGCAAAGATGGCGACTAGTAAACAGAAAGCGTTTTGTGTTTTGCAGTTTGCAAAAACCGAATCTGTAGTTACTGTACAACGTTCGTTCCGCATTAAGTTCGGTTGTGATCCTCCTAGTGATATAACATTCGTAGGTGGTATCATCAGTTTGAAAAGGGAAGACCACGGGACGACCAAGAATAAGGGAATAGACTGTTGAACGAGTGAGAGACTCGTTCACTCGTAGCCCAAAGAAATCAGTCCGGAAGGCTAGTCGTTCCTATGTCGACTTTTTGGAAAGTTATAAGAAAACGCTTAGGGCTACGTGCTTACGGTTTACAATTATTACAGGCTCTAAAGCCGACAGACCACGGATTACGTGCCAACTTCGCAAACGACATGTTTCATGAAGATGACGATTTTATGAATCGTGTTGTCTTCAGTGATGAATCGATCTTTCACCTTAGTGGACATGTTAACACTCATAATGTGCGCATCTGGGCCTCAGACAATCCTCACGAGATGGTACAAATACGAAATTCTCCTAAAGTGAATGTTGTTTGCGCTGTATCCCGGCGAAAAGTTGATGGACCTTTCTTTTTTGGTGAACCTACTGTAACTGGCACTTCTTACCTTATTACACTAGAGCAATGGCTCTACCCTCAGTTGGAAAAAAGAATGAGCCAGAAAACTTTATTTTCCAACAAGATGGTGCGCCACCTCACTGGCATAACGAAGTACGCGATTGGTTGAACGTCACTGCAACCGAGCGCTGGATAAGGTGCAAGGGCTCCAATGACAGGGCTTGCTATGCAATGGCCTCCACGTTCTCCTGACCTAACGCCATGAATTTTTATCTCTGGGGCTTCATCAAGGATCGTGTGTACGTGCCTCCGCTACCAGCTGACCTCCCTGAATTAAGAAACCGGATTGAAGCAGCTGTTGCTACATTTACTGAATGCACACTTATCAACGCTTGGGAAGAACTCGGCTATGGACTTGATGTGTGCCGTGTGACCAAGGGTAGTCACATTGAACATTTATACCTAAGGTTCTTTGTAAAACTGAGTTGCTTTTTCATTTGACATATCATTTATAAATCTAAGTTGAATGTAATAAATATTATGAAGAGATAAAACCCCAATATTCACTTATATACACCCTGTATATATAGAATCTAATATATCAAAATAACGAATTTGATAGAAACGGTACGTGATATGTAAAATCTGTTATAATTTCCGAAATCAGCGGGCATATTTCCATGTAAGTAGTTTAATTTCATCAAAATCACAAAGTATCATAGGGCTGTGTTATTGTTTGATTTATAATTAAAATGAAAAAAAGAAACTGCTTAAAAATAGGATTAGGCAGCAAGCCCAAGCAATAGTTATAAAACTATTATTTGATTTAGCAATAGGTGTGTATTATTTGAAAGTTATGAAACTGTTTAATAGTCCTTATATACATGAAATCGAAACATGAAGCGTAATTGTTTTACCATCCAAACTAGGATCAGAAAGCTGAACGATGAAGTGTACCAAGAAGGAATGTAAGAGGAGGTAAAGTGTATGGCAATCCATTATTTATGTTCTATACACTCTATGGCTCCAGGAAATGTAAATTACTGAACAGAAAATTCCAGTTATTAACATGCATAGAAAATTAAAGGATATTACAGATTTATGTATACAGTCGCTTATCATGGCATTTTATTTGTTAGTAATATGTATCAGCAGTAAACTTGAAAAGAATAGCTACATATGAAGTGTTTCGTGACATTACAGTGAAGAATTCAGAAAACTGAACTTTCAACTAAGTTATTACATAAACGACGTACAATCCTGAGAATTAGATAATAACTCATCAAAGCGAATTTAAAAATTCATAAGAAGATCCGCAAATAGGAATGCTCAATGCCAGGCACAGCGTTCCCCATGCTTTAGTAATTATCATAATAGCTTCCATTTCTAACCCACAAAAAAGACTATTCTTTTTGGGACCACTAAATGCTATATCACCACTTCTTTTAGACACGATACAAAGCAAATGTAAATTTGTATTGTACCCAAAATAATTTTACCTGTTAAACCAAAGAGTTCTCTCGCTTTTAGCCATTCCAGCCTCTAGCGTCTACATTATCTCATGGCGCTATCTATCGAGGATTGTGGAACCACATGACTACATGCGCACCTAGTATTAAATAATTAGTACATTTTCTGATATTGGGCGTGAAGAAACGCTTAATTTTGTCAGAGGACTCTTTATCAAGCTTGTGATTATATATCTTACGATTGCGTGTTACCGACTTTACTGACATTCCAAAGGAAGCCTGCTGAGGCCTTTTATACCCGGAAAAATCGACAACCGTCTACATATTCAGAAACCACACCTCGGGAAGCAAAGCTACCACTAGACTAGAACTCGTTGTCAGTGGTGTTGTACAATAATTTTATATGAATTTAGTACAGTAATAACTGTGTGATGGAAATAAGCTTTTGATACGATGTACGAAAATAGATGTGAGTCACAAACGGTCAATATTTTTATCGGTATTTTTCAGTGAAGCTTGAGGATTCGGATTCACAAAATTAGTTCTCCATTAGTTTGTCATATGTCAGAACCATTGACAGGTGACATACATACACACACGCACACACAAACACACACACACACACACACACATACACACACACACGCGCGCGCGCGCATGCACAAGATACTGACAGGCTATGTTTAGCCCGAAGATTTTTGCTGCGTGCCCAACCAATGTTGGGTTTCACCGCAGGAACGATTTTCTTTTATTAGGATAGTTAAGGATGGATTTTTAGGTATTAGGATGGAAAAAAGACTTGAGATAGTGGATTACTCCTCTAAGGACGAGAGGATGCCATGCCTGATGTACCCTGGCGATGAAGTAGATTAAATTTGATTTGTTTTGGATAATTTTGAGGCCAAACAACTCTTGATTAGATTATGAGAGCTCAGCTTTTGCTGCTGGTGGATTTGCTCCATGGTTACCTCGGATGCTCGCAAGCCATGCGGGCCATAACACCTTGCACTTACTAGAAGAGAAAAAAGCTGCTGTAAATGCCACACATGAACAAGCCAATTAATAAATTCTATTTTGAAAAAGTATAAAACTTTAAGTATAATTGTAACATCTGACAAACGATAGTCATCCCCAGCAACGTTGTTCAATACCTTCAGTGTCATAGGTTGTACAATGGTTCTTAAACACTGGAAATGAATTCTTTATTTCATGTGTCACTATCTAGGGACGTAAGGAAAGAAACTGAAGTACAGTCTCCAACGATTAAATACAATAATTCCAGAAAGGATTTTCTTTCACGCATTTAAACAATTTTGCCTTTAATATTTTAATTCTTCTACGTCTGATATATCTTCCTCCTCCTCCTCCTCCTGCTCCTCCTCACTTCTCCTCCTGTTTTCTTCCTCTTCTTCTTCTTCTTCTTCTTCTTCTTCTTCTTCTTCTTCTTCTTCTTCTTCTTCTTCGTCTTCTTCTTCTTCTTCTTCTTCTTCTTCTTCTTCTTCTTCTTCTTCTTCTTCTTCTTCTTCTTCTTCTTCTTCTTCTTCTTCTTCTTCTTCTTCTTCTTCTTCTTCTTCTTCTTCTTCTTCTTCTTCTTCTTCTTCTTCTTCTTCTTCTTCTTCTTCTTCTTCTTCTTCTTCTTCTTCTTCTTCTTCTTCTTCTTCTTCTTCTTCTTCTTCTTCTTCTTCTTATTATTATTATTATTATTATTATTATTATTATTATTATTATTATTATTATTATTATTATTATTATTATTATTATTATTATTATTGATATCCTTATTGTTGTTGTGTGGAGTCATTATTACTGTCATCCTTGCCACTGTTTCCCATCCCAATGTCTCCAATTAAAATTCTTTCTTCCGTTCGTGCATCTCTTTACCGGTACTCTCGTACTATTTCATCCACATGATAGCATACCTTTTCGCATTCCATTTGTCCAATTGAGTCAAATAACTGGCAATACATTTTAAAATCTTTTGTGTTAAAGGTTACAATTTTACAAACAACTCACTGTTTGAATCTGCCCATTTAATTCTTTTGCATTCAGATCCGGATGTTACGGAGCAAGCCTTAAGCTTGCATGGTTATATTCTGACAGTATTTGGTCAAAAAAGTTTTTCTGAGTCGTCTTTTTGGCTAGAATTAAATCATGCAATTTTAGTGATATTTCTATCAAACGGGGTGCAACGGTTTTATTCTCTTGATGTCGTCCCGCGTTGCGACTGGGGTCGTGGGTTGTATTCAGTCCAACGGGATGACGATGACGAAGCCACAAGTTGCTAACTCCTCTTGGTCCGATATCGCACTCCGATGTATCGATGAATCTAAAATATCTTCTGATCTGCTTTAGCCTGAGTTATAAGAACTCTTAGTTTTCAGACGTCGTCGGGAATGAAAGGATAAATTTTCTAAATAAACTTCGAAATCAATAAATTCTTTTCACTTTAAAAATATCAAGATGTTCAATTTAATTTGTATTATTTATACAAGTTTTCGTATAAAACTCGGCAATAGTATTGCATACTTTGATTACAATTAACAGAAAACGGATTTTAACTCTTTTACAAGGTTTCGTCGCGGCACTGAATGTACATCTCTTCGGCATAACGTTCTTCCATCAATAGACGCCTTCTTTCCTACCTGTTGACCCAAAATTATTGATTTTTCCTTCTCGTTTCTATAACTACCAAATAAACTTCTTTTCACTGGTCCACGTCAACACACTACGTAATATCATTTTTGTAGCTACCTATAATAAAACATTACATCATCTTGTATACATATTGCATCATCTTGTATACATATTGCATCATCGCATGACCCACTGAATTTAACACTTTCATTTCTTATTTATTTTAACTTGTCTATATCATTAAAAATATTTAAACAATTTAGAATTCTTGGGGCCTAAATCAAAGCAACGCTTACAGTGCTAACGGGAAATTGTAACTAAGGAAGTCTATATTATATTAAATTATATTAAGCGAATGCACCAATACCCATCCCATGTTATATGCATTAATATACAACTTTTACATAACAGTTTTTGTTGTTACTGAAAGAGTTCATAATGGTTTATTTGGGAAAGTACTCGGGAAACTGTCTCTTTTATTTGTTGTGGTTATTACAAGCCCACCCATAGAGCAAGCATTTTTCCAAATAATAATATCACCAGCGCCCACAAAAAAGCCGCACAAACAATATCGCGGATCTTTTCACTGGAGTGCATGCCCGGAAACGCTGGGCTCTCCGGTTGGTCCCATATTATTTGATTTACGTCATCAAATGTACATATGATGACAGGTGCTCTATTCGTTATGCTGAAGCACGGGCGCTATGCAGCGTCAATTGATATACTCCTAGCAGCCCAGTACACGTTTACGTCGCTGCGTTGTGCCGGAAGCTTCTGAAAGCTATAGCTATGCTCATATTTTTGTTTTTAATTAAGTTCAGCCCATTCATTAATATTTAGTTTGACGTTCTGAGGACACACACCACGCGCATGGACGTCATATGTGGTTATACGTCACCAGTAAATAAAATGTCACATAAACAAACAGAAAACACTATCGTGCCTTCATTTCCAAGCTTGCCATGAGGTCGTTATTTTGAGCTACTTTCTGAAGGTGTGTCTCTTCTAAGGGAACGAAGTAACGTCGTACATGTATAGCGGAGAACCTGCCTAGCAAGTACGGGTGTAATGGTGTTTAGATGCTTAGTTTGTAAATACATTTCTTCTTGAATCATAATATTTGATTGTGTTTATGGGATATTACTTCTGAAATATAGTTGTGGTGGAAGAACGGTATCACTACAGTATCCCAGTGAGAGTATTTATCTATTAGTATCCAGAATTCCATAAAATAAACCAGACATAAATCTCTCTTATTTTTGTGATATATATAAATTATGCATTTACCAGATCCTATGAAGATATAAAAAACTAGATCAACCATACTTGAATCAATTATAAGTGTGACACCTCGCAAAGTACCACTCAGACAAATAAAATCAAATTAATAGACACTCGCGTTAATCTTACTTGCATAACTATACCAACATCTCTAATTCTGTACAAATGATGTTTTTGCTTGCATTAGTAAAAGGGAGGCGCAATAATCCCTTTTGATAAATCCCTGGTTCAGATACTGATACAGACCAAACAAAACAGGTTGCGAAAGAGTATTGTATACGATGCATTCTGTGTAGACCTCCACGTCCTGCTACGACATCGTAGTTTCTGAACACAGTACTTGCAAGGCAACATCTCCAAAAATAAGTATTACGCCCTAAAATTACCATATTAAATGCTGAAACAGCACACTCAGTGTGGGAGTGTACAGGAAAAAGTGCCGCTAGGCGAAAAAAGACGGGAAAGGAAGGGTTGGTCATTACCCCCAAGAGGGAAGGGGCAGTACCAGCTGGAAAACCAGGAGACAAGTGAATACTCTACCTGGAGACACTCTTGTTCGGAACGTCTATGGACACAGTGGGGTAGGACGGTGACATCAAACTTAGCGTGTGCGTGTGTGTGAAACCCAGACCAGAAGAGTAAGCGGTGATGAATAAAGAAAAAAAAACCGAAGCAGTCTGTTGTACACCACTCCTGGAATCAAAGAGCTATGCTGTGAGCTAGCTACGAACCCATAACCCGTCCAAATAAAGTCCATAAAACCAACTCCACGCTTATACCCCCTTCCAAGCAGGAATACTTCCTCAATGCCAATTTATAGACATCGTCTTGCCGAGGTGCTTCCATTAATCGTAAAATGTGTCTGATGGTTACATCTATAGATATCACACATACTTTGATGAAGTACTTTATTTTTTTTTAGAAAATCTTCTGAATAAACATAGCACTTTCGAATCGCCCTTAAAAATCTGCTATATTTTAGTCAAGGGAATGTGCAAGCATCTTGGAGTGGTCCACGACCTACGTACCGGCTTGTGATGACGTTCAAGATCTCTTGAGAGCCTTGGTTAAAAGTGGGACGATGTGCTGACGTACATATACATAATGAATATGCAATGATATGTTTTCTGATTCTTGTTTCAAATGTGTATAAAATGGTCGCTCATCAAGGAAACCTCAGCCGATTTTAATCATTCTCTTCCATTGGTACACATACTTTCTTGTTATTGGTATTACGACTGAGAGAGCTTTCACATGACCTTCTCTGGTCATTCATCTTTAGTTTCTTTACTATTTACTTAAAGTAAAGGAAGTTCAATTTTAAGATTCATCGAAATACATGTTTAGAGATCCCCTGAATTCAACAAAATCATTTGTAAAGCAGAATCTCTGTGACTATGTGTGCGTGCGTGAGTGCGTGTGTATTTCCGTGCATCTGTCTGCGCGCAGAACACCACAGAACCAACAATTTATCTAAATACCAAACTCAGTATTTAATTTCAGAATTTTAAAAACCTGCGACACGAAGATTTTAAAGAAAATAGCTCCAATCCAGCTACCACTACGTAGAGAATCATACAACAATTTTGATTTTCTCTTGATTTTCATGAAATATCATGTATATAATATAATTTTATGACATCTGTTAAAGCACACAATTTACGTCCAATAATTTTTTTATTTTATCATTAGTTTGTATTTTAAAACACATACCTATTTTATACACTAAGTTATTATTTGTGGTGTTATCTATTGGCCTTAGAGAGAGAATAATATTTCAAAACTATCTTGTAACCAGCTCTGAAAGAATCTGATCACTTTAGCCTACTATTTACTCTATGTTAAACGTTTGTACGAGCAACATGAAATAAATATAAAAATAAACATTCATAAAGAACATTGTGCGAAAGAAGCAAAACTTATATGAGTGCCATTCATTAACAGTTTAGAAAGTTAGTGTGTGTGAGCAGTGTAACTATAAATCGAATAAATATTTGGTTTTTAAGATCAGCAGCTTCCTAGGATGTAACACGAGGATTTTTAAGTAAAGCAAACCTCATGCTATCTTTTGCATGAAGCATTTTGGAAACCTCTTTTTTCAAAGTAGTTTTGACGATTTGGATTGTAATGCTGTATATTAAAAATGCTTAGGTACATTAAAGATATAAAATTCATATTTGGAATATTCTGGGAAAGTCATCTGAAGCCCTTTCTAACCGAAGAAATTTTTATATTATCTTGTGTAATTGGTACATATTAAGCGATAGAAGTAAACAGAGCAAAATATATAGAGAATACATAATTTATTTAATTATTTGTAGCCATTTTCGAGATTGTTACTAACTTCAAATTGTACAAACTTTTAAGGCCTAGCCGATATTCAGCTGTTATCATATTTCCATGGAAAGGTCGTGAAATTAAAAGCCAAAATATAACATCCGCATATAAATTTGTTTGACCATCTCCATTTCATTTGTGAACATAACAAAATGCGTAGTGAGGTTGTTTCTGGAAACGTTTATCTTTTTTAAAATAGTCTAAAATATTTTGTATTACTACCTTTAAATGATAGAGGGTAGAGAAATCCATGCGAACGTAACAGATCAGATGTTAATTTTCTGGCAACTATTCCTTAGGACTTAATTTTTCCGTTTAGTAAATGCTAATCAAGAATACATATTTCAAGAAACAATTTAATTAGAGATTTAATTGTTCATATATAATGAATACATAAAGAAACTTCAAAGCTGGAGCTGCATGTTAAATTTGAAGTTTTATTCTTATGGAAAACATCACTAATTTTGCTCATATTTAAAAAAGGTGATAAAACTAAGCCGGAAAATTATAGAGGAATTAGCTTGTTAAATAGTGCAAACATTTTAAATCAAAGACTCTGTAACATATTTGAAACAATTCTTTCAGAAGAACAGACAGGCTTTCATATAGGAAGGTCATGCACCGATAATATTTTCATAATTAAACAAATAATAGAATAAAGAGAGATTAATTGCATAACTGTGATATCGAAATTAAGGGAGGCAATGAGAAATGAATCGTAATGGATTTCAAAGGAGTATTGTATCTGTTAACAAACGGAAGAAAGACGGTTCTTAGCAGGAATTCTCAGTGGGTAACATTTGACTCCGTTTGAAAAGGCATTGTTCGGACCCTTAATAATGGCATGGCCGAGACTAATAATCACAATAGACAAAATAGTCACAGAAGGAGTTTTGGTGTGAACAAAGAGGCTTCAAGAGGTGAAAGTTGGACGCAGCTGTAGTGAGAAGAACAAGAACGGGGGTGGCGGTAGAGTAAGAGACATCTGGTTGGGTCTTCGGCGAAGGCAGACCAGGACCGGAGAGAAAAGATATCTCTTGGTTCCTACGTAAATAATTAAGTTTTATCGAGTAATAAGCATTCTACATAAGGTAACTCTGAACAGTGATATATTGGTAACCTTTGGTCAGCAACTTCGAGTTTGATGTAATGATAAAAAGGAGCAGTCATTAAACTAGTCTGAAACTTGCATTTTAGTGTCATTAGAACCATCCTTACCCCCATACATATCCACACATACCATTTGATGTAACTCTTTGCTCTACCCTGAGGATAGGCCACACTGGTTCGAAATTTACGTCAGAATAAGCTGCATCAAACTAGCGACCAATGCGTGCAGCAACCTTTCCCAGTGTCTAAGAAATTGATGTGAAAAGGAACGCGTATACACTGATATAATATTTATAGACTTTATAAGGACATTTGATAAAGTTAAAAGGGAAAAAAATATGGGAGATAATGACTATCAGAGTATAACCAAATCCTACTATTGAAATATTTAAAGAAATATATAACAGTCCAAATACATGTAAAACGATAAGTTTAAGACAGCAGGTATTAACACTGGAGTGAGATAAGCTTGTTCTACATAATCTGCTTTATTTTATATGTACATAACGCAATCCAAGAATGGAAACAGCGGCTAAATATTTTAAATATAACTTCTGATGTTAGGAAGGGCGATTTTGTAATGACACCGCTATATGCAGATGGCCAAGTAATCATAGGGAATATCAAGAAACTCGCCCGTTAAGATATAAATTTATGGTAGACAATAGGATAACTGAACCATTTAATTTTTTAAGATCCACAGATATCATACATTAAAGAAGTAGATATTTGAACTAAAGTTGAAAGTTTCTCAAAAATATGTGGAATAATTAAAAGAACTTTAAAAAATAAAGTAAGAAGGTATACAATGATGAAATTCTATAAAACATGGCAGTTCCAATAGCTCTATGAAGGTACCAAAACTTGTAAAATTACAAGATAAGATAAAAACAGATTACGGGCGGCAGAAATGAGATTTTGAGGATCAGCTTTGGGAGTTACTAGAACAGACAGAATAAAGAATGATGATATAAGAAACCAATTATAGATCTTTAACATAAACGAAGAGATACTTAAAACGAGACAATTACGTAGATAGAATAAACGAGGAACCTGAAGAAAATATTAAAGACCGAAAGGGAAACAAAATATTGGAAGGCCCAAAACCGTTAGATAACACTGCGCAACAATGAAAATGTTTCGGGCTCAAAAATAGTTAATTTATATGTATTTGCAGCTGCTGAATTAAAAAATCACCACAAAATAATATATTAGCTCTTGTTTTGAAGATAAAGTGACATTTCATTTTTTAGAGTGAAGATTTTAAATTTGTGAGGATATTTTCGGATTTGGCACACCTGTCAAATAACAAAACACAATCAGAGAGAAATTTTGGAAATTAAGTGATGCAAAAGTTAAGGAAGGCATTTTTATCTGATCACAAATAAGAGAACTTGTAAAGAATCCTGCATTTAACCAAGTTTTGGAGGGGAAAGAAAAGGATGCTTGGGAAGCCTTCAAAGGTGTTGTTCATGGATTTTTAGGCAACAAAAGATATGACAACTACAAGCATTTGGTGACAGTGCTCCTACAAAAATACCTTGGATGCAACATGTCCCTTAAGATTCATTTTCTCCACTCCCACCTAGACTTTTTCCCTTCTAGTTGTGGAGCTGTTAGTGATGAACATAGGGAGAGATTCCATCAGGACATTTATGTTATGGAACAAAGATATCAGGGTCTTTGGAATGAAGTAATGCTTGCAGATTACTGTTGGTCTTTGTATAGGGATTCTGCGGAACTCCGTCACAAGAGGTAAGCTGAAAGACGACGAAGTCAATAGGCCACCACATGATTCTCTTTAGGAATTGCCTCATGAAGTGCTCGAAACATTCAAAAATTATTTTTGTTGCCCAATGTAACCCAACCAAATAAACACTCATTAGGAGCAAGCAACAACCTTTGGACTTTTGGAGGTCTATGCTTGAAGGAGAAGAAGAGGATGAAGATTCCTTTTACATGATATCGCGAGAAATAATTAAAGGGTGATATAGTTCATAAAATAACACTCCTAGATAGTGCGATAATGATTATTTCGGAAATTACTAAAGCTACAAAAAAGGTTATTTGTAGAAAATTCAAGGCATACACTTTAATAATTAAACATCTTAACTATATACTTGACCACTTTGAGCAAATAAAAAATTCACAAATATTCCATAAAAAGTTCAAATTTTAAGATTTTGAAGAGGAAGTTTCTTGTAAATGTTGAGTCACACATTCGGAAGATAACTGAACGTATGGTATATTTCAAAGTTCGCTGTTGTATTCCTAAAAGAGTATACTTTTGGTGAAATCTCGTTATGGAATTTTGGCTGCAGCCGCTATATGTAGTTGGGGAGAAAATAAATTTGGGATGAATTACCTTCAGAGCTCTACTTTTTATTTTACTTATCAAACTAGAGGGCGTTATGCAATAAATAGTGTGCCGCCTACGATATAAAAAGGTATGAGCGTCAAGGGAGGTATAATGACCAGGTTCAATACACCCGCGGGAGTCGTTCTTTATGGTTATGTTTTCATATGCTGAGAAGATTACACCAGCTATATCTGATGAAAGGCGCTTCTCTGTAGGAAATTCGCCTTGGGGTTCTTAAAGATGTTCCTTAGGTATCCTCGTAAAAGAAAATATAAACAGAATTTCCTGAGCCACCACTGCCACCATAATCACAGTACTTGTCTACTTCCTACTTATCTTTGCATGGTTTTATTAGGGTACTTGAAAGAAGATGGGATAAAAAGAGATAGAGTCCTATATGAGAGAAAAGAAATATTCGGAGAGGTAAATATACTTCTTATGTTTGAAACTGTATTCTTATACTCTACTCCACAGAGAAAACTAATAACTAATAGAGAACTACAGTGTTGTCCTCGTTTCTAGTGCGGCTCATATGTTATCTATAATCTCGGGGGTAACCAAGTGATCCCTGGAGTAGACCACGCCATGGCTAAGTGGTTAGATCGCTCGGCTCTTACTTGGGTTCGATCCCAGTTGTGCAAAGTGGCACGGCTCTGGGGCGGGTTTTCTCCGAGATATCTGGCTTCCCGCACCACCTCATTCAACCGGTGCTCCATCTTCAACTCATGTGTCATCAGTGTCACCGCCTGCGGTGCCGTATGCAGTAAAAGTGAGCCAAACACTACACACAGATCCCTGGAATTATTTCTGAGGTGGAGGTACCTAGTAGGTGGGGCCCACTACCTCCGGTGTTACAGTGATGATAAGGATGGTGATGGAATGAGAGGACATACAGCTGTTACTGTGGACTCCGAACCATGTCGGGTATTGATAATACTTTTACGTGATAATCAGAGTTGAAGGCTTGATTAAGTACAATAAAACTCGCACTCCGAGCCCGGAATCAAACCACCAACCTTCAGTACAGGAGCCGCGAAAAAGAAAAGTTATTCTGAGCTCGTAATACACAACATATAGGAATAAAAGACGTTAAAATATAGTTGTATTACTGCATAATATTGATTTATATAAAGTATTGTAAGAAATTTAGAATATATGATGTAGAGTACAATTCTGCTTCGTGGTTGCCCCTAAGTGGTCAGTGTTCCGTAATCTCAATGACACAATGGAACTTGTAACCAGTTTCTTTGATAATCGAATAATCTCAAAAGGTCTGTGCCCCCCCCCAATCCCCTCACCTAACCTCATCAGATTATTTATTGTGGGGGTATTTAAAAATAGAGTGTTTAAGAATGGGCCACCAATAATTGATTTTCTCAAGGAATCCATTCGAACCGAAATAAGTAACATTGTGGAGGATACTCTCCGTAAAACTTCAGAGAATATGGTGGAACGAGTACAGATATGTATAGATGCTGGTAGAGGACACTTGCAACATTTTCTCTGAGATGTAAATTGTGTAATTTAATTTCCCAATTGTGTATTATATTCTCCTAAAGTTACACGTGTGTCCTATTATTGGTTCAAAAGTTATGGCCTATTGAAATGGTTCAGGTGTATATGGATCGCACTATATATTATGTGTTTACTTATAATTAATAAAATAGATTTACGTAATGTAATGATAGAGCAGAAGAGAACGTTTTGCCATCTCTGATGTCACTTGGTTTGCCTATTCTAACAAAGTAAACGGCGAGGCAACACCATATAAACCAACAGTCATTACTACTAATGCCAAAGTTAAGTAAAATGTTCTTTTTGTAAGGGATGGTGAGTTTGCTACTGAATTAGCAATTCCAGCAATCCTGACAGAGTTGGTATTTAAGAGCTTAGTTTAAATGTGATGAAGTTGTGATGGTATGAACAGAAAGAGAGAGAAAATGTTTCAGAGGTCAGAAAAAGTGTATACATTGTAAGGCAATAGAAGTTTGAAAGATAAGAAATTAGAGCTGTGAGAATAATTTGCCAATCAATGGACGGGAGTACTTGTCCGTGCTTCTACCTAACGGATATTCTTTTAGCAATTCACTCAGTCGATGTATATAATATATAGTTCGTGATTTATTTAAGTATAATGAACGAGTAGTTGCTAATATCTCGAAAAAGTGTCATAGAAACTGGCTTGGGGAATTTAAGTAATTGAGATAATTATGCAAATAAAATAGTTACAAGAGTAAGTTATCATTTGAAATAAACATCCGATTCCTGTAGTGCACAATTTTAAATGGAAAGAGACCTTCCTAGAAACCCGCTTGCACTTGAACTTCTAAACAAATATAAACAACTTGAAGTGTTTTCAAAAATAGCTTGTCAGATAGTGATGTGAGAGCACACTTCACAGTTTTAGAAAAATGTGGGTTTGTTTGGGTCTGTGAACTGTATAGGTAAACAACTATACATATCAAAAATTATGCCCAGAAGACTTCTTTCGTTTATTTTTATTTAACAAACTATTCATGGAAACTTTTCTTTTTATTTACTCATCGTTAATCGAGATAAATAACATGCTTCACCACACATTTCGTTCTAGATTCAAGCTTATAGCGTCGATATGATAGTCAATTGTTTAAAATTGAGTAATATGTGGTGGCTTGAAAATTCAGACATCCTACTTGCCATCTTGCAAAAACCACTAAACTATATAGACAATAAGATATCAAAAACTGTACTGAAAATATTTAAACTGATCTCTCGAAAATGTCTGAATCAGCTACAAATACCGTTTCAAGGAAACTGTACATTTTAAATGTATTTATATATTTTGTGTATTCATTATTTGGAGAGTAAAATGTGGCTACATTTAATTATTTACTACAACAAAGGATTAAGTCAAAGAGCTTGAAAACATAGGGTACTTCTCAGTATATTCCCAAAGAATTTCAAGGTGTACGTTTTGTTGTTCAGGTAAATATTCTTAAACTTATGGGAATTTATTAAATTGTGCCATTACTTGACAGGATGGACCAGGAGATTTTGGATCCAAATCCAGCTGGCCGATAACCTAAATGGTTTCTCTCTGTTCTCCAAGGTAAATACCGAAGGAGGCCTTTGCGCACAAAGGATTTACAGGCTTTTCTTTCATTCGTTCGTTCATTCTTTCATTCATTCGTTCATTCATTCATTCATTCATTTCCTCTGATAACACTGTTCTGCATGAATTTTCTTCGAAATGAATGAACGTTTCTGAATCACATTTTCACACAGTGCAAAACTGCAATCTGTTTATCCGTATCACGTCACAACTTTCTACAATTGAAAATTATATGTTTTTAATATTTTTCGTAATGTACATACGGCAACATTACTGTGTATTTATTGTTTGTTAGAAAGTTTCAACAGCTTATAATTTCACCTTTATACTTAAAATGAGAATAATATAAGTGTTATAATGTTTATATGTTATATTTCACATCTTTACGTAAATTAAAAGTCGACTAACTATATCCGCCCTAGGGGATGTACAAAAATGTGTCCCCCTTAAAATTAATAGTTCCAAAAAGTAGAGGTTCGTCATAGATTCTTTACAAAAAGGTTTTAAAGTGCTTCACAATGGATACATTGGTCCTACTCATTTGTTTTAAAGGAGAAAACTGAAAACGTCCTGTATTTGCTACAGAAACTACAGTACAAAAATCATCTATGGCTAGTGCGTGGATATTTTAAGATTATTGCACTATTACTTGGCCAACATGCTGGTTTCTTATGCGAATGGAATGACACGTCTAGATCAAAACTTTGAGAAAAGGAACAGTGGCCACGTAGGAATAATTTAACACCGGTCGAAAACAAATATAAAAATGTGAACCTCCAATTCATCCCTCAAAAGTATGATTGCTACCTTTCCATGTAAAATTAGGTTTAATGAAAAAAAAAAATTGTGAAACCTCTAGATAAAGACAGCGAGTGCTTTAAATACCTGTGTTATATACCCGTGTTATAATTCCCTCATTATGCTATGAAAAACTTAAAGCTGGGACATTCGTTGACCCACAAATTTGAAAACAAATGATGGACAGTCATTTCGAGAATACTATGGGCAGAGATGTGAAGCATGCCAGAATGCTTTCAGAAATTCTGTCTTTAATCTATATGCAAATAAAAAAGACCCAAATTATGTTAACTTAGTGAAAGTAATGTTACAAAGTTTCAAACAAATTGGTTGCAACATGAGTGTCAAAGTACATTTTCTTCATTCCCATCTGAATTATTTCCCTGACAATTTAGGAAATTTTGGTGAGGAAAATGGTGGAAGGTTTCACCAGGATATAAAGAATATAGAAATGAGATATGATTGGAGGTAGAGTATTCTCATGATGGAGGACTATTGCGGGATGGTAAAAAGGGACTGCTGTAAACAACATGCAAGAAGGTAAAGAGGAGAAAATTTTCAGTACACTATTGAAGTAACGTTATGAATCTGCTTACAGTTATTATTAGTAAGTAACTATTAATTATTTACAAAACATAAGTTACAATTATGGCGTAGGTTTACATACAAAATTCTTGCTAGAAGTTAATTTTATTACCTTATCAGAAAGCTTTATTTTCATTTCTGTTATTTATGAATAGTTTGAAAACCTAACTTGATGGGAAAAAGGGAGATTATTGTTAATATCAGCACAAAAGCTCCGTGTAGTATCACCTATCAGATTAAAATACACAAGTTTTGAAATGCAGAATAGTATAATCTTTGTGTCACACTTTTTCTTCGAAGATGAACTAAAATATTAGGATTTCTGAGATATTTTTGAGAAATTCAAAAAGAGTATTTTTGGTTAAATTTTGATATTAAAGTGAAATAAATTCCTGCCTTTTACTGTAGGCATATATTCTCCATCAGATCTCAGTGTAATATTTATGCAAATAAACAATATGAGTAATTAGTATATTTGTTCCACAATTACGATGGTCTATAAATGTGGACAAATGTCGATGTAACATGTCCATGCACCAACACCTTGCTTTGAAATTTGATTTGCAATATACGTACTACCAAAATAAACTGGGACATTTTGTTTCAAACGTCATGACAAACGAATCAATAACAGGAAATTACTCGATAGCACTGGAGGTGATTTATGCAGCGTGTTTACTCTCCTCTCGCCAGTCACACAGAAATGCTAAACGGAAAGAGAAATGAGAACAGATTAAACTGCACATTACCATAATTTTCCTTTGGGGTTTCTCCTTTGTTTCCTGCACATTATGCTTGGCATTGGTGGATGACACGTATTACTTCCATACATTTTCCTCCTTCAGTTTGGGTCATGGTTGCATCAAAATAAATTTCTTGTAATTAACCTAAGACATGATGCATTGATAATGTCATTTAGTATATTCACTCCAAATAAAAGACGAACTCTATTAATTTATTATTTAGATGTTAGAATTGTTACAGAATCTATTTTAGTTTGCCTGTAATTTATGATTAATGTGAAGGGTTTATTTTGGTCCAAGGTAAACTTAAGTTCGACAGAAGTTTTTACTTAGACTTTGGGACATTTATTTAATGAAGGTTTTAACTTTAATTTTTGTGTTGTTAATACTTAACTTAGTAGTCATCTGTTTACACGTGTTTCCTTTCAAAAGACAAATGGATGTTCAGTTCTTTAAAGGGAATGCTGAATATTAGCCCTTTTTTCAAATCTTGATATACGTACAGGCATTTGGAATTTCTTCAGTGATGATATGCTATTTATAACTCATACGCTTATTATAATTCAAATATTACATTTGAAGAACAAAGAGTGTAAAACAATCTATGTTCGACAGTCAAATGTTTAAAAGGAAGCTCTAATATCACTTTAAAAACTGGTGGCCGTCAAAGAAGGTTGATTAAACTTCTGAAACAGTAGTATTATTAAAGTCATAATTTTTATGGGCTTAAGTAGAGAAAAGAGGAAACATGACATTTAACTAGTATGTAGTTTGATATTTTGTAAGTCCTGTTCCAAAATAGGAAACAACTATATCGTAAATGACTAAAGCTACAAAAAGGTTATCCAATATAAATAGCGTGTTTTAAATTCTCTACATCCAACTTTGTGAAGTATGTTTGTCTTCAGAGGTGATCCACAGACAAATAAAGTCTTGTGTTAATGTGCCTTAATATACGATATTTTATATATTGAGCCATTTTATAAGTTAAGAAAATATATTCCATATTAATTATGTTAATTTCTGTTGGGTTATTTTTTTTAAGAAAATGAGCTTAAGTACCAAAACTGGCGTAATTTCGCCTTCAGATCTTTGGGTTAAAATAATTATTATCTTTACATTCCTTAGGTAGGTGTATAATAATAAAAAACTGTAAGGATTTGATAGGGATTATAAAATATTAGAGAAAATTGCGGTTAACAGCTAAAATAAGAATTGTGTATACGTTCTATAAGCACTTGGCACAAACCTATACGACAATGAATATATATTTCCAAGGCTTTCTTATAGTATCAGCTGAAGGGCAAGAACTAGTGGAGGAATAACAATACGTAGTATATTGATTGGAGACGGACATCTAGAGTCTGGACTAATTCTATGATGAAGAGTAAGGATAATAATAGCGCTGAAGCCTGATAAGCTGATCAAGTGGATCTCTACCTTTCCATTATGGCACACTACTGTTAGAGGATGAACTTTTCGTTGAAGTGAAATTTGATTATCCGTGAAAGAACATAATTCAACTAGGTTGAAACCTTAAGAGTACTTTATGTTTCTATGTTTACCTTCCTAGAGGTCGTATGGTTTCTGTACCTAGCTTTACAATACTCAGAAAGTCTGAGAAAAGCTAATTATCATGAGGAATTGCACTGACATGGAGCAGATATAATTCCATTTTGTTGTCCTCCCATATCAATTTTACGCTCATTTGTCCACAGAGATCTAAAAGAGTGTAGAATTAACCGACCGTCATTTGTTTGTACGTAAGATGAGTAAAATCACCAAAATATTGACGAACCTCATCTCTTTGAAACACCGGTAAATTAATTTGACATTCTCTACTGCTTACCCAAAATTCGATACTGAGATCTCACTGCAAAATACAGTTTTAAGAATCGCTGAATCTCGAAAGAGAAGGTTCTGTCTGTGTGACTTGGAACCGAATCACCCCAAAAAAGAAAGTCAGTGAAATGCGAAACTTTGTATTTAAATTCATTGATTTCCAAAAGTGCAACAAAGTATTTTCTGGAAAATTCCATATCCAAAACTACCCTTTATATGAAAGATTTTTTGAAATGTAACATTTTGACAAAAATAGCTCCCGATTTTGTTAAAAAATATTATAGCTGGTGACAAATGAAATTGCATATCTTGGATAGTCAAAGTTCTCTTCACTCGGAAGGAGTTTTATAACCTTGTATAAATTAAAAATGAAAACATATAGGGTTTTCTTTCAACTGTTTAAGGAGTTAGAATCAGGCGGTTGGTACGTCAAGGCAGTACGGTGGAATCTGGATATATTTCTCTCCGGTGCTTGGCAGGATTGCTGTAGTCCTCTTTCTGGGAGTTGTGCTGACTGCCACGGAAACTGTGAGTTGCGAGGACTTAGGTAGAGTTAGCAAATCGTCAGGTTTGGTACAATTTTGGAATCACTGTGTACCCCGCCTTTATCTTCCGTTCTCCCCCTTCATCCATTCCTCTAGGAATTACCTCGGAATAAAAACGATCCACTATGGTCTACTTACATTGTAAATGAAGTAAATGAAGGGGCCGCGCCGTGGCCGAGTGGTGGGACCACTCGAATCTCACCAAAGTGGCCTGGATTCGATCCCAGGCGATCATCAGTGTCACCGCCTGCGTTGCCACATGTTTGTAAAAGCGGTAGTCAAATACAACAAAAAAGTAAAAGTAAACGAAGGTCTCTCGGCCTGGTTACGGCTAATTCCGTATCTTTCTCCACTTCCAATTGGTCTTCGTCCTCTTGGTTTAAATATAGAACTTGTTTAGGTATTACATATTTTGGCAAGCGATTTAAATTATACCAACTTTACTGTGCATTCATTTATTGCTTCAGTTCTTCTTTATGAAATGTGTAGCGTTTAACGCCCGCTTTTACTACATACGGCACCGCAGGCGGTGACACTGATGATACATGAGATGAAGATGGAGCACCGGTGGAATGAGATGGCGGGGGAAACCGGAGGTCCCGGAGAAAACCCGCCCCAACGCCGTGTTGTCCACCACAAATCTCACTTTGCGGTCGCCTGGGATCGAACCCGGGCCGCCTTGGTGAGAGCCAAGCGGTCTAACCACTGAGCCACGGTGTGGCCCAGTTCTTCTTTAATTGTTCATTTCCTTATCCTTGATTGAATCCAGAAACCTCAATTCAGCTCTTAGAATCATTACTTCCTTTGTCTTTCCTTCGAAACGCCATGCTTTAATTCCATAGACTTTCAATAATCTCATCAGAGGTTGTATACTTAAAAAGGAAAAGTTGCATAAATACCCATTTTTTTGAGTCGTTCACTTTTTAAGAAAGCTAGGTGAATATCCCCAAGAAAATCTGAACACGCAAACCACCCTTTATAAAGGAATAACCTAATTTTTCATTTTATTAAGAAGAACAATTTGATGCCATACATTTAAGTTGGTTTACTTGATTAAGCATGTAACTTGAGGTTTCTTATGAATGACCTGCGAAGCTTTTAATCTGAATTAATTTTATTAATTTTGTATAACAGATAAACTTTAAGAGATATATAAATATAATACAATTTAGAGTATATTGTAATATAGAAATTATGTTAAATAACTTTTTGTAATATGTTTTCTAAATATCTTTAAACTTTCCCAAGTTGGAGTACTATGTGACATCCATGCAGTTTTTTCTCATCCTCACATTTTTTCATTATATATTACTTAATTTGATATTATTTATTGTAACAATATCGTTAGGTAACGTATTGTGAAAAGATTAATATGATATATGCATTTAAATAATTAAAGTAACTGAAGTTTACGTAAGTAATGCACAATACATGTAAAACAAAATTATCTCATTTTACATGTAAAATTATTCGGAACTGTTTACATACATACCATAAATTTATCGATTTAGTTTATTTTAATGCACTTTTGTTGTTTCTTATTATTTTAATTGAAACGTATGTATATTTTGTGTTTGTGTAGGACCTTTATTATTATATTCAATAAATTTAAATTGAATTCTTTCAACTTCTCATAAAACATTTTAATATTAGGCTGTTATTAGGCTTTCCATTATTTTTTCACATACAATATGCTTCACAAATGAAAATGTAATAATTAATATATAAATTAAACATTCTGGGTGAAGCATATGTATTTCGGAATATAACTATCTCTTATAACAAAGAGGGAACAAAACGTATTACAGCCTATAACATGTATATTATGTCATTAGATTATATCATATTTAATGTCTCTTTGAAACCTTCCACTCAAAGTATTAAAACTGAATATGAGATAATTTTTTTTAAATTAGTTTTAGTTTTATTTGTATTCTAGATTATTTACCTAAATATCCTGTATATTACTTGAGAACTTTTCATGGAGCTTAACTGTATTTCTTCAACTTCATTTAGGCCAAAAATTCTGGAAAATTAATACAGTTCACTCTTAAAATTATAACATAAAGATAAGATTCTAAGAGGAGTGAAACAGTAAAGCAAAATATATGTATGTAGTCTGTATTGGTAAGATAAAGGCCAAAGTTTATTTCTACCAGCCATGGTGTGAAGAATAGCCTTCCAAAACCGCATGTACAGCTTTCCTTTTCTGTTTGAAGATGTTTGACGCACAGTGGAGGGGATTAAAGTGGAAAAGAGTGGTACCAAGTGTCTTTCCAGTGTGGAGATATGAGCTCGCTGCATTTAAAGCAGATGCTGCTTTACAGATCCTCTTCTGTCTTCACAGATTCTAGAAGAGTCTTCCATAAACCGACTATACATTAGGGTAATTTCAAATGTTACAGTCAAAGGTGAAAATCTTGAATTACACCCCTAATAAGGAATGAGAATTCGCATATCTATAATTAAATTACCGCAAAGAATATACCTATTTTGATATTGTTTCATTAATATTGTCCCGTTTTAACTTCTACCATATTGGGGAATTTAAGTTAGGAAACAGCCTATGCCTCTGTTTCCTTTATATAAAACCTCGCATTCATGCCATATTCATGAAACTTTCATGAAACATTCTAACTAAAACATTTCCAAGCCATCATTTGAACTCAGGTGCTCCAGGTTGAGAATCTGAAACTCCGACCACTCGACCACAGAGACAGTCTATAAAGAACATTGTAACATGCAGCAACGCACCAAGGTTATTATAATTGATAGATCATGGGTTTACGTTATGCTAACTTGTATTTATATTATGAATTAGTATGTATATTTTCAATATGATGTGTCATTTTTCATATAGTACATATATGTTAACATTTGAGCTGAACCAGATCAGGAGTTCAATGCTACCGCTATACCATGAGCTTCTCCTGCCAGTGCTTTATAGTTTGAGCTACCACTCTGAGAACCATTTGCGCGCCTTAGTTCAACCTCTTACGGCTCCTCTTTCAACTATTCTACTAATTAGTAATAATGGGATTGAAGGAAGAGGAGGTGATCCAATTTTATATCAACATTTATTTTGATTCTTTAGTCACCCTGAAGTTTATATTTTAAAGTTCTTGCACTGATTCAAATAGCCAGTTAAAGCTTCAAGACTATTTCAGATAATAGAGATATATCTCAAAGGTAGGTTGCAGTGCTGTAAGTATTCGGTTATTTGAACCAAGGTTAAGAAACCTACTACAGTTCTGCTACTGAAAATGCCATATCGTAAGTTGTTTCTCAAATCAAAGCCCACGTCATGACTACAAACAATCTAGCGGGCTTTAAAATGAAGCAATAAAATTTAGTCAACCATAATGATTCGTGTGTAACATATTAGTGAAAAGGTGAATCATGTAGTACTACCGTACTACCGTAAGTTATATAGGACAGACCGTGGTCCCTTAACACACCATTTGGTGCATGCGCAGTAGGAAAACAAAACAAAACAAAAATGGCAACATCTAGGATATCTTTTGTTATGGAATAGCGATGCTTAAAAACTATCTTATGAAGGAAAGAGTGTAACTTGCTATAATTTGGGTTAGAAGGTATGGTGACAAACACAATCGCGGTCAAGTCCTTACAAATGGTTTTACAATTCATTGAACGGCGTGCCTGCCTCGGTAGCGTAGATGGTAGCGTGTCTGCCTCACGTTCAAGAGGTCCCAAGTTCGAATCTCGGTCAGGGTGAGTTACCTGGATAAGGTTATTCCGGGGTTTTCCCTTATCCTTAAAGACGAATGCCCGGTAACTCTAAGCTCCATGGATCCTGGATAAATTTGAGCATCATTTCACCCATTTCATTCACCGTCCGATATGACTTAACGTTGGAAGACGTAAAATTAAAAAAAGAGTGTGAATTGGTAGCAGATGAACAACAAGAGCAAGTTTACCAAGCGGTATTCATCCGGTGAATATCGCTTGAGTTGAGCAAGCTATATACGAGAATGTGAAAGTTTTGGAGAGAGGTACTATATTTGTTACTCAATACTGCTTATGATGTTCAGAAGAAAATATCTTGAATGTAGCTCAAACATTACTTTACTTCTTCAAACAATGCAAATCCACATACTATGATGAAGGTGAATCAATGCGTAGTATACTAGACCACGAAATCCCTGCATACTTATTTTAAAAAATTGATATAGAATATATTGTGATTTTTGCAGTAAAATTAGTTTGGGGTCTTAATGTAAGGGACGACCATTACTTGACTTTCAGCCATTTTATGATCTAAATGTGTTTGAATTTTAATTTTAATTTTAGATGTTCTTTCAGTTACAATGGGTATCAAACTGTATTTCCAACCCTCGTTGTCAACAAAGACTGAGAGGTTTTACGAGTTGTATTTCCAGATAGATAACGAATTTGAGAACACTGTTCCTACTGTGACTTTGTGGGTTCATGAAATTAACACTCCAGTTTTCAGAAATTCCAAAGTGCTCTTTATTTCCGTAGAAACACAGTTTGTACACCCTTGCCAGCAGAAACAGAATGACGTAATATAAATAAATACAATCGTCAAGGTCGCCGACCACAAATAAAAGAGTCCACTTTCAAAACACAGCTGTACGCCCACGAATTAAGTTCAATTGGGACTCCTCAACTGGCGATCTGCGGCTTCTTTTATAACTCCACTCACTATCCTCGAAATTTGTGGAATGTTCTCTAACAATAAAGACGGCACTAGACGATACACGAACCTTCCAATCATTTAACTTTATCTGTTTCGGCAAAACTTTTATCTCCGCGCTGCACAATCTGTCCCTTTGTGCACGCCGGCCGCGCTATCGCAATAATGGCTTGCGACACTACAGTGTTTACACTTTTTTCTACGCCAAAAGCATCAAGATTACGATGGCAGGTGTTTGATGCTTTTATAATATAAAAATCTAAAATCCAAACTTCCGAAGTAAAATTTTGGAATAGAGATTAAGGATATATTAGATCTATTTCAGTTTCGGAGTTATCAAATTTTAAAGCAGAATTTTTAATGTTATTATCTAATGTCAAACAATCCACTAGATTTAAAAAACTGTTATTTTCTTGAATACTTTGCACGAATATGTAGCATAATACTTTTACTGTTAGTGTTTAAATTCTGTGTTTTGGAATTTTTATATGTTTAAAATTTGATGCAGATTTAAAGATTGATAACTGAAAAACTATTTCAAAAATGAACAACTTAAATCGCAGATTTAACTAGTTTTGGGAACATAATTAGTAAAAGCCACAACACAAGAAAGAAAACTCTGTCATTTGGAGTATTTTGAAGAAAATTAATGTGCATAGACTAATTTTGAAAAGATGAAATTTCGAAATAAAAATTATTTTATTCTGTATGTTTAACTGCACAATATAAATCAATGTATTCATGGTATAGAAGCTCAAAGCGTTTTGAGTTTTAGAAAACCTATTTTAAAATCTCGTGGAAGGCAAAATATTTTAATTGCAATGTAGCATTCACTGCAGGAGAAGATGAAGACGCTCTGTTTCCTTAGTGCATTTACAGATAATTTATTCTATGCTATTTCCCTGACCAATTTTGAATGCTACCTATTTAACTGGCATTGTCTGAAATTAAAGTCTGCCTTTGTTTAGAGTTTCCTTGACAGATCTAGAGTGCATGGATGTTCGCTGGAGAATCAAAATGTCATCCTAAACAAATAAACTGTTGGCAGTTATAAACAAGGTAACAAAAGAATAAAGGTAGCGGAGAAAGAATATATATGGAAAGACTGTCGTTTCAAATCAAGACTTTTGAAACGAGACAATTATTCGTGCGTACGTCTCTGTATAAGGTGGACAACGTGGATATCATGAACGAAAAGAGCAGGAAATTAAAAGTAGAGCATTGATAGATTACTTGAAGAGCAAATCCATAGCAAAGTGGAGGTTTGTTTTCAGAAATAACCCAACTAATTACGTAGCTATTCGAAACTTAGGATATACACAAATGTTGCAGGCTGTTTGTTTCGCTTTACCACAACAATGGAATTCCTTTAAATACCATTGTATCTGTGTGCAAGATATCGCATATTTTAGCTCATTTAAGAAACTTGAGCCCCGTTTCCAGTTTCAGATAGCTGGTTTTGTAACGTTAGGAATGCAAGATTAATTGCAAGGGAACGGCTGCCGCATTAAAATTAAATTAAGAGGGACAGTGAGAGGAGGCGGAATAACATCGGATATGATGCAGGAGGGGTACGTTTTTATGGCTGGCTTCTGTATACACTGCACTCGTAACTCTGGCTCTGCGTTTCCTGTTTAATGTCATAACTCAGCGCATAAACAAGGCAAACAAATGACGGCCTCAAAATATAACATGATTGCACAAGTTTCTGGTCGAAAAGCACGACGAAATCGCATAAATCCTCTGACTAAAAACAGGAAATGTCATGAAAAGGCAATACATGTGCAATATCTCATACTTGTGATGCTTCATGTATACCAAACCTCCTGACGTCAGGGGCGAGCACAGAAAACCACTAGCAAAGAGTTGCTTCATATTGTCACATTAGGTACTGGACATGTACAGTGCGATCCATATCAACCTGAACCATTTCAATAGGCCATGATTTTCCTTTGAAAGCTCGCAGAATATATAAATTTGTTTTAATGATCTCAGTGGCTCTGGGAAATTGACAACCATGACAAATGTTGACAGTTGACGGTCTTAAATGTGCAGTCATAACAGCAACATGCAATACTCACTCCGAGAGCGCGTTTACATTTTGAAAAGATATTGGGAGATAAATTCTTTAGTAACAACACAACGGGAATTTCGAAGAGAATTTAATGTATGCGATGTTCCGGCAAAGGCAACGATTTTATCGCTCGTAAGAAAATTGGAGACAACTGGTATACTCATTAGTGAGAGTGAAAAACATAAACCAACATTGAATGCAGAGACTGTTACAGCAAGTCGTTGAGTCCATTGAGCCAGGAATCAGGGTATTCATATGAAACATGTCAAAAAGCGGTCGGGATTACGACCTTACAGAGTGCATATGGTGCAACAACTGAAAGAAGCAGATTATGATAAACAAATCAGTTACTGGCGATGGTTTCAGGATACTCTTATTCCACTCCAGACATTCTCTTCATAACGTGTTTTACAGATGAGCATGGTTTCATCTGTCAGGCTACATAAATACACAAAACACCAGATATTGGGCTGCCGTAAACCCTCAAATGATCCACGAAATCCTAATGCAGGATAAAATGTAGGAGTATGGTGCGCGGTGTCAGCTTCCAGGATCGTTGGTCCCATTTACGTTACGACTGTAGACACTAAAGTTTATATGGATATCTTCAATACATTTTTGGAGCAGCTAGATGATATCGAATTAAGAGAAGGATATTTTCAGCAAGATGGAGCAACGTACCATACATCTAATGACACAATGGAACTTGTAACCAGTTTCTTTGATAATCGAATAATCTCAAAAGGTCTGTGGCCCCCCAGATCCCCTGAGCTAACCTCACTGGATTGTTTTCTTTTGGAGGTCTCTAAAAATAGAGTGTACAAGAATAGGCCACAGACAATTGATGTTCTCAAGGAATCCATTCGAACCGAAATAAGTAACATTGGCGAGGATACTATCCGTAAAACTTCAGAGAATATGGTGAGACGAGTGCAAACATGTATAGATGCTGGTGGAGGACACTTCCAACATTTTCTTCGAGATGTAAATAGTGTAATGTAATCTCCCAATTGCGTATTACGAGTATATTCTCCCAAACTTGTACGTGTGTCCTATTGTCGGTTGAAAAGTTATGGCGTATTGAAATGGTTCAGGTTTATATGGATCGTACTGTACTCAGTTACTGAACTTAAATGTAAACCTAGCGCGCGCCGCCTGTGGAGGATAGATAGGGAATGCAGTATAACCTTTTTTGCCCGGATCAACTGACACCAGAGTCGATCCGAGTTTACGAAGATCCGGACTATCCATAGAACGATGAAAGACGTTAATACTTTAATGTAGTTTATAAAGTAACATCGGCGCACTTTCAACCTAAAAGCACATACAATGTATGTACTGTAATAGACTATGTGTTTGCACTATACAGAATATAGCTACAAACTAGTCGGTAGTAAAAGAGACACCTTCTGCTACCCCAGCTTAGTTTATCGCTTACGAGCAGTGCGACCTCGCATCCGCTTTAACATTAGAAGTTCATTTAGCAATGTTTCTGCTTCAATCTCCAAATAAATCATAAATTTCTCTGTTTTCCACTGCTTGTTCATGGCTTATAACCATAGCTGGTTCATCAACACTATCTAAATATTCTTCATATTCACTTTCAGATGCAATAATGCCTTCCTCTGTAATCGGTATATAACCTCCGTCATCGTCGATTCATAACCAATTGTCAATGCTTTCTTCATCAACAATCAGAACGGCCATTAGTTATTTTAAAAAAGTCTATAAGATTTTCCTCCACACTGGCAAGTCGTACACACCAGAATGCAAGTTGTTCCATGACTTTATCAAAGTTTCTCTTGTAAGTTGGTCCCAAGCAGGTGGGATGAATGCAAGAATTTGTCCGCTGACAAGAGAGTTGGATTAATGTATTTACTCAGAATAGAAATTTATCGTTCTTGTAAAAAAAAAACAGTATTTTATTACGCTAAGCAACATTTTTTTTCTAAAACTGGTCCGGGTTAAAGAGGTACGGCATAACGAGGTTTTATTGTAATCTGCGTTGGACGAAAAGCTCCTACTTCAGCAAGGAATTTAATCCGGGATACTTTGCAAAACAGACCGAGCTAGGGGCCAGCTACATGTTTATTTCCATTTCTTAAAAGTCTCTTATAGCTTCGGAACATTTCTAAACGGAACTTTATGGTTTACCTCTTAATGTTGAGCATGGAAGAGCAGATTTTGCCTTAATTTTTTAAACAGAACAGTCAAGCATTTTATTAATTAATAAAGGGGATATTGAATTTAATATCAAGTGTAGCCTTTTTGCGATTTTTGTTATCTTGTAGGTTGAAATAAGTACAAAGTTTGAGCCTTTATTAATTTTTTCTTTCCAATTAATAACCAGTGAGTACTAATGATCACATATAAAGATTAGGATGGTTTAGGCAGTAATGCCTGGGAGGTCATGCGTTTTGTTTTAATTTACGTCCTCCAACGTTAAGTCATATCGGATGATGAATGAAATGAGTGAAATGAAGCTCAAATGAGCCCAGAATGCATAGAATTTAGGGTTATCTGACATTTACCTTTCAAGATAAGGGAAAACCCGGGATGAGACTTTATAGAGATAAGTCACCCTGATCGAGATTCAAACCCGGGGCCTCTTGAACGTAAAGCAGACACGCTGCACCGACGTTGCAGAGACGGGGTGGTCGCGCGTTGGCTGCCCTCTGTGCTATGAGATTTGTCCGTGGTTTTCCTTTGAGCTAGGAGAATGTGGCGGTGGCTTTATAATCCTTGAACTCTTTACCTCCTCTTCTTCATTCATTCCTTTTTGATGGTTCAGGTATATGCAGGTTGATGGTATGGATGCTTGCGCTATGTAACGCTTCTCCTTAGATACCACTTATGGCACACCTGGTGGTTTTCTGTGTAACTACTGGGGACTTCAACATATATCTGTGACTTGCTCTGTCCCTGCCCTCTACCTACTTATGTTTACGTCATTTCTTTCACTTGATGGGTGGTTGGTTAAAGATCCGCGCTCGGTAATACTGCAGCGCGACGTCACTCTTAGTTGGAACATTACAATCACACTATGATCATCACTTTACATCGACGTGAGTTTCTATTAACGAACAGGATCATAATGAACTGGGCACTGTTACGTAAGCAAATGATAACTATGCGGGACTACAGCGTCATTTAAACAATGCGTGACTTCGGATTCTTCGTAAAAGAAGACAGAAGAATAAAAACAATGGAAATGACACTCCTAAGGAGCTCATAGGTTTACAACACTTTCTTAGAAAATGAAAAGATCAGAAATGAGCTCGTATTTTAAGTTGATTGAGTAGATACACAGCTAATCGGGGAAAAAGAAACATTAGATAGAATGGAACATTACCGTTCCAAAAATGACACTAGGTTTCAAACCTATGGACTAGAGAAACATTGGCAGACTGGAATAGGCCGTTCGTGGTTATTGGTTATCCAGTTCTTCAAATCTTTTAATTGGACGCTCACAAACACGCACTATCGGAAAAGGCATTTCTCCCTAAACTATAATTAAAGCAGCTGGTCAAAATTCTGAGCAGATATAAAGGCATGAACTGCGTGTAAATTTGCATGCTAGTGCTTAATTTTGCCTTTTAACTTTCTAATCTATAGCCTTGATATTTGTGGCTTACTAGAAATTTATGCACATTCGTGACAATGTTTTACTTCGTGACTTGGCTAATCTGGATATGAGTTTGGTAGTAATATGAAGGTATTTTAAAATTAACGTTAGCCATGTTATGGATACATCGATTTGGTGATAAAAAGTCCTTAGCAGAAGGACGCTTGTGATGACCTTAATACACTGTAACGAATGAATAATTCTAACACTTGAATCAGATTGAAAAATCCAAAGCCCTCGTTGGGATGTACATCATGGATCTTCAGCTTAGAGTGATGCAGCACTTCCAATCGATTATAGTGATTTCATGCCAACATGAGGTTCTCCAACTGACTCAAAATTTTTCGGTGAAACAAAACATATTTCGAGATGCCAAGAACTGCACTATTAACTCAAGATCTGTGTCTGAAACGCAGTGATGCCATTGAATTTTTCATCCTTTCAAACTTATCGGCAGAAGTGAAAGAACAGTTACTTAACTTTGATTAACGATAAACTTATTTCAAAAGAAATTATTATGCTGACTTTCTTTAGCATGTATGTATGAAGGAAAAAACTTATCAAAATATACCAAGCAAGTTGGCTGAATGTGGATTTGTGGCTGTATTCGGGTGATCTCGTTTTGATTCCCTTGCGGCACCATCTCGTGAGATTCTAGGACAATAAACGAATATTTACATATTCCATCAATTTACCTTTCCTTTTGTTTTTAATTTCGTCTTTGAATTAGGAGCAGTGGTCGGTGATGTGCGGCGTATGCGGTGTAAATACTTTAAAGAGCGAGCTATTTCTTCCCTAATTTGTGACCGCCCACCGTTCTAATCCCCGTTTCTAATATGCTTCATAGAAGCGTATGAGCTGATTAATGGGCTTTTGTATCCTATTCTACCTTAAATGCCTCATTTCGCTACAATTTACCATATTCATCTTGCATAAATAGAATTTACGTTAGAGGTTGTGTGCAGATACTGTTGAACTCTCTGAAAACTGCGGTGTGATGATGAACCAAATGATGTAATGTACATAATTTACAAAAATAACATCCATTATTTATATGTATATTTTAATAAATATTTAACTTGAATTATTTAGTTACCTTCTTGGTGTTTTTAAATTATTCCTTTTTATAAAATACCAATTTTGCATTGCTTTCCTTAGATACCCACTTACTTAAATACATATTTTTGTAGTAAGTGTGAGGCTTGTAAGTCCCTTTGTCTAATTCCGTTGCCCACTCAGTTTGTCCTTGCAGTTTACGGTAAGCAAATGCTAGGTTATGTTATTGTTTTTGTTTTCCTTTCCATCATTCCCCTTTTCATACTTTAAGTTTCTTTCTGATAGGTTTCGTGATGTGTGGTGGTGTTGGATATAGTGCGGATCTAACCTAAGTAAAGAGTATACCTCGTGGAATTGTAAGGTTAGCTTGGTTGGAGTATCTTCAAGTAAGAAACTCTTCTGTGGCTTGGGGTGAGCACGATCTTTTGTTGTGATTTACGTCCTCCAACGTCAAGTTATTTCGGAAGATGAATAGAATTGGTGAAATGATGCTCAAATAAGTTCGGGGTCCATGGAGCTTAGAGCTACCCGACATTCGTCTTTCAGGATAAGGGGAAACTCGGGAAAAAACTTATCCAGCTAACTCGCCCTAAATGAGATCCGAACTCGGGACCTCTTGAACGTGAGGCAGACACGCTGCCATCTATGCTACCGAGGCAGGCTGATCTCAACTTGCTTGCGGTATGAGTCCAGGTAGAAAATGTAAACATTGTATTGAGTGCAGGGATTTCTGAACACGCACTTCAATTGCATGCTGGGTTGTCCTTGGACACCCTTTAATAGTTAGGACTGAAAAGTAGAACAAGTGACTAGTCATTTGGTGTCTTCAACGCGATGATTACCTCATTTTATCTTCAGTAAGGTTAATAAAGAATTTAGATTTAAATTGTAGTCCAAATGCGGTATATGGACTTGGAAAAAGCCTTTCATATGTTTATTCCTAAAATTTTACCAAGTACACACTTATGGAGATGTAAATTTCACCTCGAACAAAGTTGGTAGAGTAAGATTTAAAATGTTGGTCCTAGTACTGTTTATAAACAAAATAATTATGAGATTAGTAACTTCCTGAAGCTATTTCTCGGTTTATCGTATCTAAGTCCCAAGTGAAAGACTGTTTTGCTGATGACAACATGGCAAATACGACCCAATGATAGGCAAGTCCATAAATTTCGTAATTATACCAATTCCTCAGAATTTGTGGTCTTAGTCTTATTCAACTTACATACCTACAACCAATGCAATGTGAATCCTTTCATGCACATTTAAACAGCTTGTTCTAGTCGCCACATCCTAACACTTACTGTTAGAGGTCATGAAAGGCATTTAAGCCAAAATGTATATAAAAATAAGTTCTGAATCAGCCATTAGTCGATCAGCAATATGAAGAAGAGAAACTGCAGTGCATAATAAAACGATGGAACTACAAACTAATGAAATACCATCATTTCAGTTCATTAAAAAGTATGTCATTAATGTCTGTCTAAAGATTGAAGAATATTGACGAAGTGCAATAATTAATGTTATGAAACTGAAAAATTATAATGTGATGCATGCAATATTTCTAACCATGCCAGGCTTAGCATCTTCGTAAGGCTAGGCTACAGTCATAATTCTGAAAAATGGGAGGGAAAACGTTAAGTTTCACTTGGCAAGCAACTCGAAGGCTCCGTAGAAAACCTTAGCACGTAAAAAGTACATTTCTCCCCTTTCCTCACACAATTCGTAAATACAGGTTGCCTGTATGCCCGCGGTAAGTAGGGGCTCGTTTTTCTTGCACTTCATCCTTCCTCTTGAGGTGTAGTAGTAGTAGTAATAGATCTCCAGCAGACACAGTGCAATAAGTGGTCCTCTACGTTGTGTCTCAATGCTCTATCTGGATTTTAATTCAGTAGTATCATAATGATTAAGAAATAGTCTTCAAATTAACTGGTTGGAGTTAAGCTAATCACGGTCGACATAATGAAGTTGTTCATTCTATTTTGCAGCAGACATTTCCTTAACCTCTTAAGGCAGTTTTCACACCCACGGAGAGGCGTGGTTGCCAAACTTTTATTTTCCAAACTTCTTGATTGCCCAAGCTATGCAATATGGAAGAAAAGTGCATGCGGAGTTTTTCACTGTACAACTCCTCCCCCGTAAAGGACTGCAGTTTTCTCCTTTATCTTTCCAGACGTCCAACACGGCAGGTGTGAAAGAATAGTTGACGTTTGCTAGTTTTTATGGCCGCTTAACACCTTTTTTTTAATACCAGGACGTCAAAGGGATGGCGGATGTAAGATGAGTGATGACGTCTAGGATTATGGCACAAAACCTCTTCAGTCAGAGGATAAAAAGACAGGCAACTTATTTCAAGGAAGAATAGAACCCCTAGAAGAATATCACCTTATTTTCATGTCTTTAAGATGGAACCTTTGTTTTCTGAAAATAAATAGATTTATTCTCAACTCAGAATTATTTCATTATTATTTAAGTACGTGTAGATGTAAATGTGCTATTTAGATGCCATAATCTTTATTTAATTTATGTGTCCGGCTAATTTCCATTGTTATAATTAAAACCAGAACAAAACATATGAAAATAGAACAAAATAGAAAAACTCATTGTATACAAGTAGAATCACGGAACTCGAAACTCATTTTGGAAACAAGAATTATATATTTAATATTGTAATTAGTACTTTGCACGGAAATAAGTCATGCATTTAAAATTGTTGTTGCACATTGATGTGAGAATATTGTGTTTAAATTGAGTTACCATCAGATTATCTCTAGTACGGAAAAGATTAGTTTAAATGATTAGGAAGGACTATGTGCTCTATTTTGGCAATCAAGAAGTGCTTTCGGTGATGAAGTTTTATACTGAATGATAGCAGCATGGAAAGACCAATGGGAAAATTCTTACGCCTCTTTAATCCGTGAACACTTGCTTGAGTACTAAGCTACTTTATAACTTTGAGTTATAAATAGCAACCGGACTTTTAGGTTTTAACTATATTTCACCCAAAAAAAACCCTAAACAGCTGTTTTCCCTTTTTGAAATCAAAAATGATATTTTGTGATTTTCAAAGTTGTTTTAGAAGGTCATATTCGACAGTAAATTAATAAAACAAATGAAATGCACTTTAAATGACGTTTAAATAAAGACAATATGAACGGGTAAATCAGTTCGACCGAGCTTCCAATTCTACTCTTCCGGAATATCAGTGAGAAGCACACAATGGAAAACAACGTAAACATCTGAAATGTTTCCCTGGAGTAGTTCATAGCAGCTATGAAGATATACACCTTGATGCAGCCATTAAATGCTCAGGAGTTTAATCTGTTTAACACATGTTCTTCGAAGATGCAGAAGATTGTTTAACAAAATCTTGGTTTTGAAGACATAAAAACCACAAATCCAGGGAGAAAATATACAGAAAAGCTACCCCTGGAACCTGCTGCACTGGCATCAACGGTCCACGCCGCAATGACATCATGCTCCGTTCAAAGAACGTTTTCGTCATACGAGAATGTGTTGCTGACAATAGGAAATCGTTTACTCCAATTAGGTAGTATGCAACTGTCTACTGCAGTGGCAAAAGATAACTTAGAAAGCAAACAGTAAACTCTATTTTGTGCATTCTTTGATGAATATCTTTAAAAATGTATACTTTTGTAAAATAAGTTCATGAATAAATCTTACAGATAAGTAGCAGAACTAGAAAATTATAAATACATATACTGATAAACAAACAAAACCTTTTAAGAACCCATTTTAATCAAGAAACATCTAAAAATGTTTTAAACATATAAGAAATCTAAAATGAAGGAATGTTCCTCCTAAAAATCCGGGCTAGCAGCCGGAGAAATGTGCGCTCGCTTGCGGTACAAGGTAGCTGGACACAGAGTATGAATGACTTCAGATGTACAACACTGCCATCAAATATGCAGACGTAGAATACAGCGTAACGTAGTTCTATGCTAACTGCTTTCAAGTGTGTGCAAACGTAAGGTCAAGATTGGTATAATGCGAATGTTTTGTTTGCTCTAGCAGTGAGGCGGTTGTTATGATCAGGTTATACAATCTGATGTTTACATACGCGACCGATTACAGTACTAGTCGGCCACGATATGAATGCACTCGGCGAGAAGCGTTACTAAACAGTTACGTCACAAGTGGGCGGAGTACCTCAGGTACAGTGCCTAAACGCAAACATCAACAATACCGAGATGCTTCCAATATGACGCGCAGATGTAGTGCAGTTCAACACGGTGTTTCATTGAACCTTTTCTTGTGCAGTTAAAATTCTAATAGTATAGTGGCAGTTGCAGTACCAAAATTGCGACGAAAGTGTGGCAAAAATAGTGACAAAATTGGCGTATGCTTGTGAAGAGTTTAATTACGAAGGCATTTACAAAGTTAAAAACAATAAAAGTATCCCATTTTGATGTAAAGCATATACAGTTTTGTATACACTTCTGTAGACAGGAAATAAAGGAGAAAAGGTTACTCCTACTCCTTGAGAAAGCAAGATTTAGGGCAGCAAAATGAGTGGGAAACTTTGGGAGAGTCATCATGAACAGAAAATGCTTCAACAACTTCGGTTAAGGTTAGAACTTCGAGGAAAAATCGAAAATCAGGCACAATCATATCCCTTGATGAGTTTAAAAAGTGCGTTGAGCCTAGAACATTTTTGGAGTACTATGAACAGAAAAAGGAAATTCCTACTTCGAGGATACTCCTGAACTTCGCTAAAGAATAAATATTCAGGGTGGCAAAGAAACATTTAGAAAAATATTAAGAAAAATGGGATTTCAGTGTAAGAAATGCAAAAAAAAAAAAAAAAAAAAAAACGATCTGTGCTAAAGGAGAAACCACAAATTGTTGCAAAACTTGCAGAGTACTTAAGGGCTGTTAGTGAAAATGTAAAAGGCACACATTAATCCGAAGTTTATACGGACGAGTCTTGGGTCCATACTCACTATGCCGTCAAGAAGTGCTGGAAATATTACGAAGTACCATGTGTGTCGACTAATAATAATGCTGGTCAAAGAGCATCGTACATGCAGGGGGATCCATGGGATTTATTGACGGAGCAGAATTGATTTCCGATTCAAAATCCAAATCACCGAATTACCATGATGCAATGAACAGTCAAAATTATAAAAAGTGGGTAGAAGAGAAATTAATATAAATATTCCACCTGAAATCATTGTTGTGCCATACCGTACAGGTAAATAAAGCCCCTAGCACTTCATCTCAAAAAGTACAGATTATTCATTGGCTATCACAAAAGAAAAGAAAACATGATCCGCAAATGACAAAGAATGAGCTAGAGATACTGAACATTAATTTTAAAAAAGCCTGTTTATTGACTTTATAGAATAATGGAACAAACGGCTTTACAGTTTTGCGCTTTCCTCCGTACCACAGTGACCTTAATCCTATAGAGTTATCTGGAATTTAATTAAATAAAAGATGCATCATCGATTACTTTGAGTAATCTGAAGGCTATGACAACAAGCTGCATAGCTCAAATTACACAAAATGATTGGATAGAAGTATGCAGACACGTGAAAGGAACTGGGCAAGATTTTAAGTGCCGAGATGGATTAATGGAGGAAACAATTGAAGATAAATATAATAAAGATAATTGTGAACGTGGTTCTAGAGAACAACGAAAGCGACGATGAAGATTGTAAACGTAATACATGCTATTTCGAGAGTATGAATATTTAAGCAAAAGAATGCAGTGCCAGTGATACAGATAATAAAGGGATCAGTAACACGGTTATAGCAGATGAAGGACCTGAAACAAACATTCCCAGTCTTGCTGTTTCCAAGAACTAACGTGAAGACATCAGCA
The DNA here is from genome assembly GCA_030765055.1 of Mantis religiosa. Taxonomy (NCBI): domain Eukaryota; kingdom Metazoa; phylum Arthropoda; class Insecta; order Mantodea; family Mantidae; genus Mantis; species Mantis religiosa. Next base: position 101,816,426 of record CM060957.1, on the reverse strand, counting down.
GGCGTGGACGTTTTTAATGGTGTGACTGTACATTCCCAGTATCGCCTTTTCCCTCGCTGTCCCTCGCTCCGCGCACTTCCCTAAGCTTCAATTAGTAAACAAAAGCAGTGGCGCTCTCCTTCAAGAGCATTCGTATCTTGGCCGACTAGTACACTCCATGCACAGTATAGTTATGAAAAAATATAACACGCTTCCGGCCTTTAATTCAGATCCTAGTTATAAGCTACTTCTCGTTGCATCATAATTTAGAGACAGAACGGTTAAGTTAAGCCTTAATGAATTACTTCAAATAATACTAAATAATCTACATTTTTTATTTTGTATACTTTCTTCTTTAGGCACCCCGTTTCGCCAATATTTAATATATTTCTTTCTGAAAAAACTATCAGTTTATGGAGAAGTTACTACTGTATAATTAACCACATATATGCCTCATAGAGTTATAACATATCTTGATGTTTGTTTATAGTGTGATGCTATCTTCCGAATGATCAATGCTACCAACGTTGTACGCCGTTTAATTTAATGATCAGTTTTCTTTACTAAATATTTAAACCAGTTGTATATGATTAAAGTATATATTTATAAATGTTAATGTTCAATTGTTCGTTTTTCAATAGATGCATTGATAATTAGCTAAATATCTCTGTATTTGATTATTATAAAGTGCATATTGGACTTTCACTTATGCATATGATAGAATATTTATAGAACTTACTATTTGCAATACATCATACATAGTTTACTTAAGCTAGCTGCATAAATTCCCTAATGCTAACTTCTCTCTAATTAGCCCAGCCTGTTTAGCGCCCAGGCCTTCTAGCATTTTTGATTATCATAACATCCACTCCCTCTTGTAATTTAATTCCCAATCTATCTGCTCTTGTTGCACCAGGCTTTCTTGTTTTCCAATCTTTATTGTTTTCATCCACTTTTCTTTAGCTTCCGAAATAAGTTCTCTATATTTGCATTTCTGCTTTAGTTTTTCTCCATAACCACTCTTGTACGTATATTATCACTTTGCATCTTTTCACATTTCTTCTCACACCATTTCTGTCTCCGTTTCTGTTCTCTGCTCTGTCAAATAACGAACGTACTTTCTTTTTCTGCCCACAGTACACATATTTCTACACTGCAACCTCATGCACTCTTGTCCAAGTAATTCATTCCCTCTCCTGTCTGTCACATTGGTCTACATGTCCTTCTCTTCCCCATTCTCTATATATTATCTATCCTATACAAATTCAATGATTTTCTTTGTTCTAGTCCTGATCATTCCTGTTTTCTTTCTATAACCTCCATTATGGTTCTAGTTTTAAAAAATCGCGTACATCCCTACCTCCTGATCTCCAAGTTCCCCAATCTCGTTTCCTCCATAGTTCTTTTCTACTTCTGTTCACCAGCTATTCTGTCTCCCATTCTCGTTTGTTGATTCATACATATATTTAGGACGTCATTATCTTCTTTTGCCAGGCATTTATTCCAAGGTTTCAGGACATCTTCAAGTAATATATAATAACAGGATAAGTAGTTAAATCGTTCACTTTCTGGTATCACTTGGTTTAATTGCATTGATAATTTTGCCTACTGCATTGAAACTTAATTGAAGTTAATACTGTTTTGGTTCTATAGGAAGAACTACTTCGCAGCGACATCGGAAACACCACAAGCATTCTTCTTAGGAGCACGTGCCACCTCAGCTGTAAAACTCTTCCTTCCTAGGAGGAAAAGAGAGCTGTTGTTAGACATCTTTACATTTTAATCTGTGAAAGATGGAACAAAAGTCTTCAATATGTTCTTCGATATCTAACTTCTGGTTCTAAGTACGACTTTTATTTCTTTCCACATGGATAGGGCCAAATGTTTCGCAGTTGAGTGAGCCATGATCGATAGGCGACTTTATAAGGAGGGATTAACCATGCTGGATTTTATATACATTGTTTATCTTTCGATGGAAGTCGTTCAAAAAGTAATAGTAGTCATAAATCGGAATTTGGGATGGTTTAGAAGTACGTTGGTCCGACTCAAAGTTTTGGTCCACTACAGAGGGGTAGATTAGAGGCAGTTCATCTTTGCGAAATGGGCGACTATAAAGTAATGCCCGTGACTGCAGTGCCTATAATTCCTGAAATTAGATGACATACGAAAACTTATCAATTAAGGCTGGAAATTATTGGAAAGTATGACGACCTAAGCTTCAGAAGTAGATATAGGTTTAGTAAAGCTGTAAATTAAAAACGAAGCGTTCACTTTGTGGCAGTCGGGGGTGTATGGGAGTATTGCCGCGCAGTTCAGCTCAATTATTTGGCAGGGGCTTGGCTCCTAGGGTTGTCAGCATCGCTAACAAAATTTGAAGAATATCGATGTCCTCGGCTGCTCTCGGAGTTGTCCTAATATTTATGAATATAGGATTTTTGGCAAGGATCTCTTGGTACAGGGCGTTCTGGGTGGATCAATTAGGGTACTTGGAAAGAAACACAGGTTAATTCTCTTATGACGATCGGTTGTATTTCAATTACCCTCGAAATACATGTTAATTAGGCGAACTCTGAATGGTAGGTTACGCGTTTGCGTGGTAGCACTCCCGTGTATATAACACGAGTCGTCGGATAAGCAGCCCGCTACTAACTAGCTTTAATCGAACGCGATTTCTTTAGCTTGCTCGCCCGTTCCTTAAAGAACGCGATACCTGACTTCGTGCTGCTGCACGACGATCTAGCCCGACCACCAGCTAGCAACTGATTTAATCAATGCGATTTCTGTCCGCGTGCGTTAGCACGATGATCTCGGTCAACTCTCAGCTAGCAACTGATTTAATCCATGCGATTTCTGTCCGCGTGCGTTAGCACGACGAACTCGGTCGACTCTCAGCTAGCAACTGATTTAATCAATGCGATTTCTGTCCGCGTGCGTTAGCACGACGAACTCGGTCGACTCTCAGCTAGCGACTGACTTTAGATATCTGTTTGTTCCCGGCCAGGCCATATGACACTTCGCTTCCCCCTTCAGCTGATTATTTTTAATTAGTTGGTCGGTAGAAAACATGTGGAGTCCCAGTTACAAGAATCTCCCTTTAGACCACCTAAGATGTTCCCTTCCTGTCAAACTATGAAACTAAACGCGGGGTGAGAGCCTTAGATTTATGGTTGTGGTCAGCTGTCCTAGGGGAGAGAATAATCCCTACCATTCAGAGCTCGTAACAATTTTGACATTTCACACAAAATATTTCTTTCAGTACACGTATATATATATATATATATATATATATATATATATATATATATATATATATATATATATATATATATATATATTCCTTTAACATTCAATTAATCTACTCGAGGAAGAGAGTACCGTTTCAACTTACTGGGTTACATGTTAGAATTGGTACCTGATTCCTGCCCGCCAGGTAGAGTTAACGTATATGCCTTTTGAAACTCACTTATCAGGTACAATATCTGCCGTAGAATAATTTTATTGAATGTCGTTCTTATTGTATATGCCACCATGGCAGTCCTTCGATTAATGCATTAGGTATTGCAATTACTATTGAAGCTCTTCGAATAGTTAAATGATACCGAATGATCGTAACGCATTTTCTTTTATGTATTAAGCAGTGGCGTAATTAATTAATTAATTAATTATTGTTGTTAAAATAAAGTACCATATTAACCTAACATAACCTAACATAAGGCGTCAGAACTGCACGTTAAGAATAGGAAAATAAGTAGTGCACTTTGTGAACAATCGTGTTCACAGGGGCCTTCTGTCTCTTCCATCGCTCCTTTAAAGGGAAGAGTACTTCATTTTCTTCAACATTAAGCAGCAAAAATAAAAATTATAAGAAACAGTAGTGAAAATGTCATAGAGATAAATAAACTTGTAGCTAATTGTGGTTTATCACTCTATAGGACTCGCGCATGCGCATGTGTCGTGTAACATTTCCTTCTTGCTGATCATTGGCTTATCTTGGTCTGAGGCGTTTTATCGTTCTATGATCGCCTTTGGTGCAGTCAAAATAAGTGGAAGAACAGTCCGGACCAAGTGATATCTATGAATAGGGTTTTAAGTTTCCTATTTAACATATTTTTTAGTTATGTGGCACACCTGCTACTCTCACTCAGTTTCTCTCTCTCTCTCTCTCTCTCTCTCTCTCTCTCTCTCTCTCTCTCTCTCTCTCTCTCTCTCTCTCTCTCTCTCTCTCTCTCTGTGTGTTTTGTGTGTGTGTGTGTGTGTGTGTGTGTGTGTGTGTGTTATACACACAGAAACTTTGTTAAAACAATATTTTTGATTCAGAGAGCCTGAAACGTGTATTTCTGGAAAAATCTGCTCGTGGAATTATTGAATGTAATTTACATCATTACCTTAATTCCATAAAGGATACATGTAAGATATTGTGACCTTTCCGTTCTGTTGTTCTTATTTGCGAAGCATCTATGTAAAGTAAAAAACCGGTTTAATAAATGACCTGAAGTTCTGGCAGAACGACAGCTTAATTCCAAGGTAATTTGTCATGGAGTCGAGTGTTGGGTAATCTCCGCAGAGCCTAAAGAGTGCAGAGGGCAATTATCACCATGTAGCACAGCCCCTTGATAACTAACTTGCAGTTAACACTTTTGTTGCATGACTCATGGTGGCACTGAGGAGGTTAGTGGGACACACTGGAACATTACAATCGAGATTCTCCTGGCCTGCATCCCAACAACCAAGAGTTTGACCCATATAGTGATAACACGGTCTTGGAACATATCCAGCAAGCTCTAAGCCTTAAACAAATGTGTACACATGGAAGCTCACTCCTCACGTTTCCGCTGCAAACATAATTAACTTTTCATTGCATCCGGAAACAAACCACTTCGTCGTAAGGGTACTAACAACACCTTGTATTTAGTACCGTTGGAAACAACTGGCAGGAAGAAGAAGGAAAAGAAAATTAGAAACACACATGTCTGTAGTCGATACTAGTCTTTTCCGATATTCCATACAAATGCACGATATTTTCCACCACAACCGATAATTCGATACTCGATACCGTAATTTCTTCTTATAGTTACAATGCAAAATAGAATGTTGGGAGAACTCTGTAATGCAAATAAAATTAAATTGGTGCACATATTTAACGAGGCAGAACTTAAAACCACTAGTGTTCTGATGTTTAAACTCCTTATTACTCAAAGGTGTTTAAAGACAAGTTAAAAAATACTAGCATTTTCAGTCTTTCGGGGTGACGAGCTCTTCTTTTTCTGTCACATATGAGTCATGTTGTGCGAAATAGTCTTTCAGAGAAAATTGTTACAAGTGGAATACACAAATAGCGTGCGTTCCCTGAGTGACCGGACCGCCCGCGGCGGCACCGTAATGGGTGAAGGCTGGCGTGCTCTCCGCCAGAATTAAGCCTAAAGGGCCGGCAGGTAACGTGTAAGGAACTCTTATCTACTGTACTAATTTACCTGAAATCAACATGGAGGTTGAAAATAATGACGTTCAACGTGAATGTATTCCTTATATATCCGAAAACAGTTCTGATTCACACGGAACTTCATTTTCCCTGGTTGTATTTCTCCCGTGATGTTGTCCTTCAGTTCTTGTAACGTGTGTGGGTTGGATGCGTACACTTTATTCTTTAACGTTCTCTATAAACAAAAATCACATGGAGATAGGTCAGGGGAACGAGATGGCCACAATCCTCGATTAATTATTCTGTCACCATACGCACTTCTTAATTTATGCATAGAATTTGCAACAGTGTACGCTGTAGCCGAGTCCTGCTGAAACCACCCACACAATCGTTCATCCCATGTTAGTTGCAGAAAAAAATATTTAAAATGCGATTTACATAAACATGTGTGAATTAACTGTTGCATCGAAACATACGTGACCGATAATTCTACGCGTACTTACTGCACACCAAACCCCAATTTTTTCAGCGAAGGAGAAAATTCTACCGTCAGTAGGTGCAGTGATGGTCGCAAGATGACCCTAAAAGAGGGTCGAAAACGTTCCAGAGTTCAAGAACAGCAGAACTTAAGTGAGTAATCTTCAATATTGCCTACTCATGAAAAATCAAAACTATGTCTCACGTTTAACATCTCTGGTATTTAGAATAAAATAATTACTTACAGACCAAAATGGATTGATCAAATGAAGGTAATGAGTGATTTGAGATACCCTCAACTAGCGATGAAGATGATTTGACTGGACTATGCATGGAGGTCCAAACTTGGTCTATCGTACCTATTCCCCCAAGTGGAGCACCGCCGGGAGGGAGGATGAGGTGAGAGGAGACAGAGATCAGCCCCCCAAGGAGTCAGGGTAGTGCAGATAGCAAGGTCCCTACAATTGACAATTAGGAAACTAGCCGGCAGGCATCCCACAACGGGGTCCTTAAACGGTCTACTAGGCCGGCCCGGAGACCGAATACCGTTCCACTGGAGGAGGAAGTATTTAGCAGGAGCACATCATGCTGCCATGCAACGCCGAGACATTTGCAGCCATTTCTGCCGTGAAGGAGACCACTAGATGAGAGATGATGTAATGATATTGGAGATGAAATGGAGTGACAGGAAATTCGGAGGATGTAATTAAACTACGCAACATTCACATGGCGACCCGGGAAAACTCCGAAAAATTTGTGAGTCAGGTAGGCTGGCCACAAGAACCAGAATGCGGGCCATAGACGGAACCGCATGAGTTACCCCGCTCGGTATCAAGAGGATGACGTGATTTTTCTCTCCTAATTTACGTCCTCCAACGTTAAGTCACATCGGGCGTTGAATGAGATAGGTGAAATGATATTCAAATGAGCCTAGCGCCCATAGAACATAGAGTTATCCAACATTAACCTTTTATGATAAGGGTAAACACGGGAAAAAATTTATCCAGATAACTCACCCTTACCGAGATTCGAACTCGGGACCTCTTGAACGTGAGGCAGGCACGCTACCATCTAACGTACCGCGGTGAGTAAGAATGCCGTGATGTTGGACTTCCAGGAAGTCTCATGCTGATGTTTTGTGATGTCAGAACGGGCGGTTGCGTAATCCTTGTAGTGATGATAAAGATGATCTTAGCTTTTGAGAAATATCTTACATAACATTAGTTATTTTCAAATTTATATCAAAGGCTTTAAAATTTTAAATATACAGATTATTTATAGTGATAATTAAAACACCTAGGCTGGATGACTGCGGTAACGACTTGCATTTAGAAAGTAGTTAGTACTAAACAAATTTTTTCGGTGATATCTTATTGAATAAGTACTTCTACTAGATACTCAAGTATGTAATAGAGAAAATACATGTCTAATATATGAATAATACGAGTATAACTCACAAAGTATTGTGTACAGTAAAGAAGTGATATGAAGGTAACCAGCTGTTTTACTGTATGAGAATCTCAGATTTCTATTAATAAGCGTCGAACGTATAAGCCGCGCATTACTTCAACGCCTGAAAAGTCTTCCTCTAGGACTGATTGAAATAGTAGAATGTCAGCCATCATTGAGTCAGACACCTGTCAAAAACAGTCTTCTCCCTCGACGGTATTTCAGATTTCAGATTCTTCTTTCATATCCAAAGAATGCTACATTAAAAGAATGTTATATAAGAAAATATTAATTTTCTCTGACGAACAACTCCATCGCAAAGGTTACAAAACGACTACACTTGCAAAAATAAAAGGCAATCTTGGCAGCTTGGAGTAGTCCACGGTAGCTTCTAGAAATAATAATTACATTCGTAAAACTTTTCAATACACTTTAATGAGGACTAATTTCATTCCCTTAAAGGGGACACTACAGTTTCAAGTTTCTAAAAATTATACGGCGATAAAAACAGATCTTCAATTTTTGTTCCCTTCAGGTCATTTTGCGAGTTCTGGATAATTAAAGTAGAAACTTTCCCTTTTAAGTTTTTACATAACCCTTCGTGAGACAACTTGTTTCATTTAAACTTATAAATGATGTATTTAATCTTATTTAGGAAGGCTTGAGTAGCAACATCCACTTCCCTAGTCAGTGACGAATAATATGTCTGATAATTAGGCGCTTCAAGGAACGATATCAATGCTCTCCCATTTTGCTGTAGTACGTTACTATCTCTTGCAGTAAGACGAAGAGTAATCTTCCATCCAAAATATGATATCAAGATTATATTGGAAGCGTAAATATTTGTGTATGTGTGGACAACATGTAAACGAACAGAATTTATGTTAAACGTCCTTTAAGCGTTTAATTAGTTCAGAACTGTGGCCTGACTTTGGAATTTCAAACATGTGATGTGGTTTTATAAGAGGGCCAATGTGACCTTGTGATATTAATTGGGCTACGACATTACTGCTGTAGCAAAGAGGCATATAACGAAGGGCATATGGTTATAAGAGGCATATAACGAACCTTGGTCTAAAGAGAACGAAATCTTCGTAGTCATCTCTAACGTTACCTGTGTGGTCTATGACCTTCGGGGTAACTTCCAGGCGATTTCTAGAACTATTTCTCAGAGGAGGCGCCTCCGATGCGAATGACAATAGAAAGAGTGGTTTAGGGAGATCTATGCAGAGTCGAGGAGGGACAGTAGCAGTGGTGTTGGTGATTGTAGTGGTAGTAATACGTTTCCATGTATCTTAGGTCAACATTAATTGTTCCCCCTTAGCTTACGCAAGGACGCTTAAACATATAAGCCCCTAAGGCGAGGACTACTGAAAATCTCAGCGAGCGAGCTAGCACTCTATCTCTAATTCATTAAGGTGTCTATCAGCGGCCCAGGGGCGTCGCCGCCTAGACTTATCCATTTCCCATGTGTTGGTGAAGCATCCTGGACAACGAGTCCAACCTAATCCAAAATATCTCTACCGGGAGGAGCTCAGGTGTTCAGCCCAAAGCACCTTCGGTAATCCCTGAAATACCACGCGTACTAGCAGTTCGTAGCGTTAGAACATCACCTGAGGGTTTGGGACCTATTTAAATCGCCAGTCCAAAGTGTCGCCAGGGCAAAGTGTCGACACAAGAACCATACAACTGAGATCCTCTGATTCGCAAAATACTTATTATTGACTGTATTATTCTCACTTAGTCTTTGGCTCCTCGGTTCTGACGTACTATGAGGATTTGCGATAATATGGTTTGCTGCCTTAAAACAAATCTATTTACACGTCTGCCTTAGTTCAAAGACTTAGGTGAAGCGTAAAGGATTATCTCTGTTCATAATGCTTTGTTGGTTACCATGACTTAGGTTAATTTAATTAGTAGTACACTTATTGTATTGCATAGCTTTTCTATGACAACACATTTAATTTCCAACTAAATATGATTTAGAGCAAATGTATTTCCTTATATAAGATGCCAACTTAAAAAAGCGAGTCCCAATACGAATGTTATGATGATGATGATGATGATGATGATGATGATGAGAATGATGATGATGATGATGATGATGATGATGATGATGATGATGATGATGATGATGATGATGATGATGATGATGATGATGATGATGATGATGATGATGATGATGATGAACAATCATAAATATTTATAGAATATATATAACATCAATTATTCACAGATAACTGTTACAACACTGAAGTGTTTAACATTAATGTATGTATCTTATTACACATGATCGTGCAAACTTGCAATACCTGTTGGGAATATTAGATATAGAAATTAAAAATATAAATAGCAATAAAAAGAAGGTGGAATGGTAATATACGAGAGTGGGTCAAAAAGTAATGCCTCCTATCTTTTTTCCGTAAATAAGTAAGTTATGTGAAAAACTGGTGTAATTCCTCAAACCTTCTTCTTCAATCCCCTGCAGTAGTAACTTCGTAAGTCAACAGGTAGCAGAACTGCATATTCTTGCAAAATGGCTGGCATCGACATTCGTGTTAGACAGTGTTCTGTCATTGAATTTTTGACTGCGGAAGCTGAAACACCAATTCGCATTCACGAAAGGCTAAAAAATGTGTATAGTGATGCAACGCTGGATGCCAGCACTGTTAGGCGATGGGTTCGTCGCTGTAACAAAGCTGAAGGGCAAACACCATTGGCAGATGAAAAGCGAAGCGGCAGGCCGGTGACAGCAATGACTCCATGCAACATTCAGCGAGTCGATGACATCATTCTTGGTGATCGCCGGGTAACAACGGGTGAATTGTGTCGCATTACCTCCCTCGGTAACGATTATTCAACAACTGGGTTACTCAAAAGTTTGTTCACGTTGGGTACCAAGAATGTTAACCGCCGGAAACAAAGCAACAAGGAAAACAATAGCCTCCGAACACTTGCAGCGCTTCAGTTTGGAGGGAGAGGAGTTTCTGGAAAAAATTGTTACTGGAGTCGAAACGTGGGTTCAATGTTTTGAACCTGAATCAAAGAGGCAGTCAATGCAATGGCATCAAACGTCACCGAAGAAAAAGAAGTTCAAAACTCAGCGGCTGGCAGGGAAAGTTATGGTGACAGTGTTTTGGGATGCAGAGGGTGTGCTTATGATTGATGTTTTGGAGCAGGGATGCACAATAAATTCTGTCCAATACGCCAGAACTCTGAAAAAGCTGAAAGCACGTCTTCGCCGAGTTAGCCCAACAAAAACTATGGCGGATGTTCTTCTTTTGCATGACAATGCAAGACCACACACCAGCCGTTACACCACTGCTGAAATTGAGAAATTGGGAGGGAAAGTCTTACCTCACCTCCATACAGCCCTGACCTGGCACCATCAGTTCGGGCCACTAAAGGAAGCTCATCGTTGGATTCAATTTGAAGATGAGGAGGCTGTGAAAACGTCCGTGCGTCAATGGCTTAGGAAGCAAGATCGTGTGTTTTACCACACTGGAATACATTCCCTAGTTAAAAGGTGGATCAAAACTGTGGAAAAGGGCGGAGATTATATTGAATATTAACAAATTAATCGTCAATGTTGTAGTTTTCAAGCTATGTAAATTGGATTCAATTTTTTTGGCAATTAAAAGAGCAGAAAATAGGAGGCATTACATTTTGACCCACCCTCGTACTGCAAAATATATGCATTTTAATCCACTAAAATATTTGAATATAATCAAAAGTATGAAAATGATTATTTGCAATGAAATCGTAAATTATAGCAGCCAATAACTGACGAATTCAAAGAACATACAGTTCTTTTACAAAATAAATATTGTTTTATTTAGTATAGCACACAAATTGCCCCATAATGTACGATACTATACTGAATAAGTGTTTCAATTTAATTAATTTACTTCCACTTTCCAAGTTTGAAAATCTAAATGATGAAAACAAAGAAGAATAAATAGGGTATTTGGCTCAAGGGATAAATAGCAAATATTATGTTTAAAAATCTCAAAATGAGCACTCCTTTCGAAATATTTCAATTACGTGTGTCTACCACTTTAATATGATTTTTAATTACGTACAACATTTAATAACAAACAGGAAGATTGAAACAAAAACTTCTTATCTTACACTATCACGAAAATAGTTGAAGATAGATAGCAACATTGATTAATATTATTGACGAAACAAAATTGCCACAAACCTGTTATTTCAGCATTACTTGCCAGATGTCTTAAGGGGAATCACATTATACAAACCTATATATCAATTCCTATTGCAAGTTTAATTTAAACAAGCGCAACAAGAATAAATGCATTGTTTTGTCCACTTTATCGGAATACTTTTTGTAAGGTAATTTTGAAAAGCGTATTTAAAACGAAGCGATACGCATTAATTCACCTGCACTTTGGCGAATGTTAGGCGAAACTTCAGTTTCCATATTGATGAGATGGTTATTTGCTAGGACTCCTTTGGGAACTGCTGTTTTAGTGTTAGCTTTGTTATTGTATTGGTGAAAGCGTGAGCATAACTGAAAAATTAATGGGATAAAATAAAACGCAATAAAACTCTATCCGCATACGTACAAAGCAAATGCGAGAGCAGCATATGCGGAAAAAGAAAATTTGAATGAATACCCAACTTGGTATATATGTTCTACATTCTTATTTACTCAAAGGCGATCTAACAATCTTGATTAAAATGTAATTTTTGGAACACTGATATGAAAAAATAGTGCTGTGGTGGATCCCCTCTGCTTTTCTCGCCTAGGTAGGGCATGGTTTCGCCGCTGTCTGTCGTAATTTTGGGCGAAGAGAAGCAAGAGACTTGCTCTCAGCGTACAAGCTGTCCGAAACTCGATCGGACCCGGAGAGACACCTGCACAATTCATCTCCCTTTCTGGCTTCGATGATGCTCCCTTAGGAATGAGTCGCTCAAATGCGGGGGAAGACTTTTCGATTCTGATCTGGTGTGCTGCTTCTTAATGAATTATTTCAACGCGCGGCAATTAATGAAGGAGAGCGAAGTTCCGAGAAGAGAAGGAAGAGTCAGTTTTGCTCACCTGCGATTTGATGTGCTATATGCAAAGAAAAATAACTAATGGCTATAGAGTGACAGAATAAGTCACACTGCTTTGTACTTTCTGTAAATACTCTTTGAAGAGTTCTTCATTACTGATTTCTTTATATTTTTCTAACTACAAAGTGATTGGTGATAAACTCTTTCAAGAAATAATATAGAAATCATTAAAGCATACGCTTTGATTAGCATTTGAAATTTACGAGAAGCTGTATAGTTATAGTTTTCCATGCTGCAAAATTGTGACTGATGCAACATTATAACCTCCATATGAGTTCGTTACTAATATAAAGGTAATTTGCTAGTTTGGTTTTCATATAGAATGTTACTAAGGTCTCATTAATTAATTTTAAAGAACTGGTTTAAAAATGAGGAAAACATTGAATGAGTTATATCATAAGACACAAGTAATACACGTAGAATGGATTTTGAAATGGTTATAAAAATTATTTAGCGTTCTAGATAATGTATGAGTTCCATAGCACTAAAGCAACTACCTGAAATTTGGATATCAAAGTTGGTTCTTTTCTTTTGTGCAAAATATTTAGGAGCAAATTCCATAAAACTTTACAAGTAAGTTTCAAAGATATTGCCTACAAACTTTAAATAAATGTTCCGAAGGAATTCAGTTAGTGTAATTCGGAACAATATTCATACAGAAATATACCAAATCCATAAATGAACTATTTAGAATTCAGAAGCAAAACCAGCATTGGTTGTGACAAATGCAGCCCATTCAAGACCGGTAACTATAGACGCATTTTAGATGCCATAGCTGCTGCAAATCAGTTTTTATTTTTATAATGATCAGAAACGTAATATTCGTTAATGCTGAAACGTTTAGTTTAATTTATATTAAATGATTCATTTCTTCAAAAAATAATAAATATGCACATTCTTTGTTTATTCGAAAGTTACTATGCTAAGTCAACATGCAAACTATTTGTCTAAAAAAGCTAATAATGGATCGCTTTGTGTTTAAATGCTATAAAAGAAATTAAACGAACAATAAGAGTTACATAAGGGGTTAATATTTCATTGAATGCATAGTAGGTTTCAAAGGATGTAGCTTCACTCTTTATAGTAGCATGCCCCGCCCTATCTTATCAGTTGCAATATAGTGAGGTGAGTCCTTCGATAAGGCCATTAAGGTCTTCCTATCCCATCCCAGCCCAGTCCAGAGCTCCTTTATTAAGTGTTTTCCATATATTCGCCTTTCCGTATATAACAGTAACTCACTTAGTCCCTACTTAGTCCCTAATTACTAACTTCCTTGTCATAACACCAAGGCTCGGCAGATAATCTCTTAGGCTTGTCTGCACTGAATGACAAAAGTAATCTTGAAGCTGCTTATAGCTCTGTATTGCTAAACAGAATAGATGTCAGTTTCCCATTTTAGTTCAACAAACCAATGATTAAATTGTGGCCTTATAATTAATAACAACCTGCTTAAATATATCTATGTAGTTGTAGCTAAAAATAATTTAAGTAAAATGATTTAAAATATAATTTAAATCGAACTTGAGTTATATTTTATTCGTGTGTTAAACCTCGTGTGCTTTTCCCTTTCCCTGGAGTAGAATTGTAGTTGAGTGAACCCAAAGCATTAGAACTAATGTTCGTGTGCATCATTCTTGATCAAATTGTTGTTAATCGAGGGTCACGGAAACGTGATTAAACGTTGACCGCAGATTAATTCTAGTTGAGGTATTCTCATTCCTCTTCAACGAACCGCCACCAGTTGACCATAGGCCAGGTTAGTGAGCGATCATGGTTCTGCAATAATTACTTAACAGAAAGAATCCAAATATAAGATACAAAGAGAAATTCAATTAAATCTCTTGCTCTATATCACTTAATTTTTGTTTTCGTATGTTTTGAATTTGAAACCTTGTCATCGGACATTGTTTAGGCGATAAACAAAATGGGAAACAACGATCTCCAAAACTTTCCCAGAATCAGTCAGACGTTCTGTTGCAACTAGTTGTCTGATATTCCAGTAAACTCAAAAAGAAAGAAATTAATCATGATCATAAAGGATGAATGGAAAATATGAATGAATTTAGCCATGCATTTAAGCATGACACCAAGCAAAATGTAATAAATAAGTCGCTGTTCGCTAAAACAAATGAGCATCATTATTTGTAAACTTCTGGGAAATTAAGAATTATCCAAACTGAATTTGAATTCCTAACCTCATAATAAAGATGTGACGTAAATGATAGGTTAACAAACATTATAGAGAATTTATGCCCTGACTTAAGTTTTTAAAATGACTCAATTCGATCAAATAGCGACTTGACCGAGCCCAAACACTGATCGAGAGTAGTGCATAAGGTCATAAGGTTCAAACAGTTAAATTTTGTTTTATTTTATTAGACTTCAAGTGGTCTATAAGCAATATAATGCAAATCTATATTACTTATTATATTTCATGTAGTTTATCTTATAATCGTGGCTTAAAAAACTAAACGGACGGAAGGCAGTGGAAAACCCTTTACATGAACTTTTTTCGGATAGACGGCACATAAAAGAATGCCAAGTCTAATAATTTTGTTTCCAACCACTTTAGGTGGTCTTACACGTCCAATATAGAACGGGAGGCTGAGAGCCACGGCGGTTAAAAAGCGTCCATAAATATGCCTCATTTTATTTTCTATACTATTCCTTTGGACTTCCAATTCTGCTTCTTTCCGGCTTCTTTTATGAGCACTAGCAATATGACAGAAACATTTAAACAAGCAACATCCAAACGTACTTATTTTAGCAACAGGAAACACTAATGAAATTATCAAAGATCTTAGGTGCTGTCATAAGCAAAGTCGTTTTTTTTTATTTTGCTGTTTTGGAAAATTTATTGGGTTTCTTTGGTTTGGCATGCTATTTACAGGATGCCATGGCTAGTGTTGCGTACATTGCAAGCATGTGTCAATCTTCAGTTGTTGAACAAACAACCACAAAACGGAGATAACAAAAGTTTGAACTTCGAGTCCTTCTAAAACACTACTGGAAACAAGATTATAAAGCCGCTGACCAGCTCGAAGAATATGTAAAGTGAAAGGAGAAGGTGTGGTTAGTGAACGTGTGGGTACAGCGATTGTTCTAACGTTTCAATAACGCAGAAGAAAACACTTAAGTTTTACCACGTTCTAGAAGACGACCAAAATATGAAATATTGAGGATACACGCCAAGTTTTGCGAGAAAATCTGCAAAAATACCAGTAGGCTTTCAGAAGAACTTGATACATCAAAAAATACCACACATCGCCAAATTAAGACACTTGGAAAATTATACAGAAGCTGTAGATCTATATATACCTCATGAACTGACACCTCAACAGGCTGAACATAGAATCGATATCTGTCGTCAACTTATCCGTAATCCCATGGATGATAGATTTGTCAGAAGAATTGCCACTTGTTATTAAAATGGGTATATTACCGAATACCTGATGCCTTGAAAAAATGGCTTCATCCCCCCCCCCCAACCTGCCAAAGTAATTATTAAAAATATCAGTTCGGTCCCGAAGTAATGTGTATCTGGTGGAATTTTGACGGTGCGATTCACTGGGAGTTTTTTCCAAACAGATGGGCGATTGATGCGGATCTTTCTTCACAACAACTGGTACGAGTTCATGAAATGCTGAGAAGGAGATATCCAGCATTAGTTAGACAAAGTAGAGTACTCTCGCAATATGACAATGCAACATCCAATATCGCACGAACAACCGTGGAAAAAATTCAAGAATTTGGAGGAATGGAGTTGCTACCACACCCAGCATACAGCCCTGATCTCACACCATCAATTTTCACCTTTTACGATCCATATCCCATTTTCTACGTGGAAGAAATTTTGATTACATTGAAGCAGTGCAGTGCAAGTGTGTGTCACCGAATTCTTTGCATCAAAAACCACAGACTGGCACTATTTTGGGATAACAGACCTCGCTGAACGATGGCTCAAGACCATAGAATCTTATATTTATACTTTGAAAATTAGTTCCTCATCAGAACGCATTTCAAATAATTGTTTTGCTTAAGAAACGACATTATTTATGAGACAGTATCTATAATTTGGTCAATACATTTTTCTTGTTTAAGTTATTGTTACTGCAGCATGTTTCCCCCCCCTCTCTCTCTCTCTCTCTCTCTTTCTCTTCCTCTCTCTCTCTCTCTCTCTCTCTCTCTCTCTCTCTCTCTCTCTCTCTGTTTTTGAACTTTCATCATCTTGTCTCATTACAGCTTGACATTAAGTTTGATATTATCAGCGTTAATGAGGGAAATATTGTGAACTTGAACAGAAATTTACAAATGTTAAACCCAGGAGTAAAGAAAGTGGAATTGAAATGATACTGGACTTAAAATAGTCCCCATCTCTGTACCTGCTACCAGTGACTCTTGGCTTCTGATGTTACTAGCATTGACATATAGTTCCAGATGAGATAATTTGAAGCTAACTGCTTAAGAATTCGTGTGCCTAGATATCAGTGACGACTTATAGTGACTTTACTTGAAAGTTCTAAATAGTAACTAGGAGGATGCATTATATTACATCCAAAAGTTTTTTAAATTTACGTCCTCCAACGTTAAGTCATATCGGACGATGAATGAAATGGATGAAATGATGCTCAAATGTGTCCGGGGTCCATGGAGCTTAGAGTTACCCGACATTCGTATTTCAGGATAAGGGAAACCCCCGGAAAAACCTTAGCCAGGTAACTCATTCTGACCGAGATTCGAACTCAGGACCTCTTGAAAGTGAGGCAGACATGCTACCATCTACGCTAACGAGGCGGGCTAAGTTTTACCTTAAATAAATGTTCTGTTGTCCTCTGAAACGAAACAAAACACTTCTGGAAACAGATCCGCTCATGTGTGTATCTTTTCTGTGGTTCAGTAAGCAAGCATTTATCAAAAACAAATATTGATAAACACAAAACCTTAAGTTCATCTCCAGAAGCTGAATACTCCCAAATTAATTGTACATGGTATAAATTTCTGTTTCTAAGCTTTTAATATCATTTTATTAAAATGTCTTATATTTAATATATTTGTCTGATTAATAAAATTTAAATATTGAATTTTGTACAGTTAACCATGAAATCTTCGTATAGGGTGTATTTTGTATAATTTTGGGCAGTATAATTATGTATAAAGCTTACTACAGGAAATATATAGTATATGAACGTGGTTAAAACACAAGTTATATTCAACTATTGTAACATTAAATATTGATGTTGATATAGGCTTGAATTTTCTGAAACCTGACCTTTTAAGTATCGTGTTAATAGTCATTATTTTGTCGCTGGTGATGTAAATAACCTGAAATTTCAAAGACAGGACATTTTTAATCATCTGAATAGTTTTGCGGGCGCTTGCCTCGAATATAAAATAAACCAGAATATAAATTTATGAATGAATATTTATGGAAATACAAAAAAGTTGCGTTTAAGTGCTTTGATGATGAACATTGCGATTTAGTTTATTCCTGTTATTTTCCCAAGAATAAACAAATAATTGTTAATGAGTATATACTGTATCAGACTTCTTCCAACCCTCTGTTTTTATTAGTTATTTGCTTGTTTTATTTCAACGTTCATGATGATAACGGCAAACTCAATTGTATTTTAAAGTATATTTCTTCTTACAAATAAAGATCTAGCTAATATGCAACGCAACGCTTTTCTGTGACTTTTTGAATGTTGGATGGGAGAGTACGTAGCTTTGCGTTTAGATCATCTTGGTAAGCATTATAAGATAATTGTTGGTAGATTCGATGTTGGATTCCTATGAGAGTATGTAATAACATTAACCGGGATAAATGCACCAAGAGGACTCTCTTGTTTCACAATGCTTCCAGCATGATACAAATGAGGATTGTCTTCGGGCATTGTTTGCTTTTCTGATACTACGGTTCCAATTTACGGCCTGAAGCGTTTGTCGATGGGGAGCCATACAGGAGAGAGATTCACGTGTTCGGAATAAATGAACATCTAGGCTATCCTTTAGAAATAGCTGCCGCGAGCCTTAAGCAACTGTTCGCAGGGGATGACTTGGACAAGCAAACTACTTAATGATTTAGCCTAGAAACTTGTTTGCTTCTATAACAAGCAAAGTTTATAGCGGCACAAGTAATTGGACAAAATAGTGGGACAAGAAAATAAATGCGTTCAGCTAAGTCTATACAGTGCGATTCAGAAAAACTGGTTGCATTTAACATAGTTGATTTTTCTTTGTTAGCAGCTAAATCATAAACATTATGCTCCCTAAATACACAGTATCCGTCCCTGAGGAAACTTCCTTCTGGTGTACTAAAAATGACGAAGACAGCACTCACGATTACACTGATTTCTCCACTTTTTCTTAGAATAACGTTTCTTATTGCCTTCGTGTACAATTGGAGCACTGGATGGTGAAGCAATACAGATTACTTGTCTCTGGAAATAGGGGAAAGAAAGTGATTTTACCGAACATGTTACAGGCATAACTGTCGTATATATACTAGTCTACTAAGGCACATTTTTAGTCAACAGTCTTGATTTTGATGTTTATATTATTACTCAAATGTTCAACTAATGTTCTGAACCTATTAAATGAAGTTCATTTCTGAGAAGATATACCACCAAAATTCCTGAATTTAACAGGGAATTTGGCTTTAAAAGTATGAGTCTTGATATGTTAAGAAAGGAAACAAAAAATTTAAATGATTTTTTATTTTCATACTATGAACCTTTACACTTATGAAATAACATATCAGTCTGAAGTTGAAGTCATTTGTATTCCAGATTGTGTTGTATTCTTATTTTCTTTCCTCTGAGGCGTTTCTGGTAAAAATATTCCACACCCAAATTCTGCTGTAGTTTTGAACTATTATATTGATTTTTCGTAGTTTTATAGTTTTTGTACATTAAAGGAGAAAAGAAATGTAAAGAAAAGTCGAGAGTAAGAATAAAAATATCTGCGAATAAACGAAACATTCATTTATGTCTGTTTTGTTCATAAAGGCAGATAAAATCTCTGATTATGTAAAAGGTAGATTATTTCTGAAAGTCGCCGTCTGCATTAAAAACAAATTACTGATACTCAGTAACATGAAGTTAAAAACATTTGAAACCCTAATTTAAAGGTGTTCATATTTTCTAGGACAATTTTAAACTATATTTTGAGTCAAATTACCTGGAAACTTTATAAAATTGAATGTAGGTGACCTAATATTCTTAAGGTAGTCGCCACAACAAACTCTCTTAATCTTTTACCAGGTAACGCTGACTCGTGGTCGCTTTTGTGTAATTAAAAGTACAGCTGTTGGTTTTTGAAGCTAGCTGCTTAAAATTTTTTATACTTAATTACTGAAATCTAAGTAGCTAAGTAGCTGGTGAATCCAAAAAGAAATAAAAAATTTATTAGATTACCTGAAAATTAAGTAAACGGTGCATTTATGCAGCTCCATAATCATGGGATTCTCTGTGTATTCCTATTACACAGTTACTAAGGACTGGTAGTGTCCTTCCTCCAGATAAAACTCCTGTAATCCCATTTACTTCTCTTCCTATATCCCTCTGTCAAAGATATTCCGCTTCATCATTTTCGAACTTTATTCGCCGTTAAGGATTTCCCATGTTCGGCAACAGAAGTTTGAAGTACTCGTGTGGGAATGCGGCAGAATTTCATGACCACAACTATCAGAACTGAACTTGGCGAGTTATTAGGTTGCCTCCAAGGATATAATACTTTTCCTGTAAATATCCCAGTGGGTTTCTATGTCCTCTTTGGCAAAGCACTAAACTTGAAATTTCTTCTTGCTATAAATAAATTAAATCCGCTGAGTAGTTCTTGAACTTTGGATTTCTTTTCGAGAATTTAATACACGACTTTTTGGTTTGTTCTTCATTTTATGGGCGTCAGAAGTGACTGTCTTAGGTCGTATATCCAAAAGATCATACCACAGTAAAATTGGCATCTTAATTTGGTACTGAATAAGAAAACTTTTCCCTACTGATCGAAATTTATCTCTTTAACACAGATAAACTCATACAGAAAGCTCTGCTTAGTTAAATAAGCATGATAATGTAACATTTCTAAAACAGCTGTATAAATTTCAGGGTTTTAAGATTTATTATTTGACTATTTACGACGGTATTTATTTACAACTGATTATGATGGTACTTTATAATATTTTTCAATATTTATTTATGTTTACTACACAATGCTGATGTTAAGTTTTCACCTACTTGCCAAACGTAACTGGTTCTATTTAAGTATATTTTCACAACATATGAGGGCTGTTCAAGAAAGAATGATCATAGTTTTTTATGGAAATAATTTTTCTCACTAAAATTCAATCTTATTATATTCTGTTAGCTTAATGTGAAACAAACACGCCATAGTAGTTTCATTGTTAGGACTACTGGTTCCCGAATGTGAGAACGAGGTAAGTTCAGACATGTTCAGTATCGCCTACCGCTGCAATGGAGCTAACATGCATTTAAAGTTGATGTTAGAGGAAGATCTGAAGTTTTTTTCAAACGTAATCACTGCTGGTGAAACTTGGCTACATCATTTTGATCCTGAGTGCAAACAGCAAACTCAGTGTGGTAATCTCCTTCATCACAAAGCAAAAGTGGTTGCTTCTGCTGGGCAAGTTATGGTCATCCCATTCTTTGATATTCATGGAATGGTTTATCAGCATGTTGTAACTGCACACACATCAGTAACTGGACAATGCTACATGGATGTTCTGAAAACATTGCAAGTCCATATCAGGCGCAAAAGACCACATTTCCATGAAGCAGGCTGGATGCGCGGCCGCATATTGCTTACGTTGCTGAATATCTTGCAAAAATCAACGTAAAGTGCATCTCTCACCCTCCCTATAGTCCGGATTTAGCCCCATTTGACTGTTTCCTATTCCCTTACTTGAGGAAACGCCTTCGTGAGAGGCATTGTGCATCATCAGAGACAGTGGTGAAGGCTGCGGAGGCGATTTTGAAGGATCTCTCAAAAAGTGGTTTCCAGCATGTTTCTCAAGACTGGCAGAAACGTTGGGACAAGTGCATCACATTCAAGGGAGACTATTTTGAGAAGGAGTATCAAAATTATGAGGATGAGTAAAGGTACGTTGTCAAAAACAAAACAAAAATTGTTATCATTCTTTATTGAACTGCCCTCACCAGATTTCTTCCGAGATAAAGGTAGATATTTAGAAAGCATAGAGAGAACGTGTACAATTTCCAAGCACCTGGAAATATATTATGAGCAGGCGTAATATGAATTTCCAGACATTAAACACAGGACAAAAGGAAATGAAGTTAAACTGCTGTATGCTGTACACGAAACCGCGCTTTATATGCCGTCAGCGACTTATGGTCTCTGTTGTGTACATTCTACCTATTGATGGCGGTTTGAGGTAACTAATTCGAAACCAGATGTTTAATTATTGCTGTGTAAACCGGAAAGATCTCTTAGAGAAAGAAATTGGCTGAAATATGTAAAGTGCTGAATATAAGGGTTTCGAAATGTAAGAATCATGAAGTTCTTTACAGTGAGTGCCTGTTGTATACTTTTGTGCAATATAATATGTAGACAATCGCTGCCTCTTTTTTCCATGACAGAATAATTGACTTACTTGCTCTTCAGATTAAACCCTGTGAATATTAACTGTAAACAATTCTTTAATATAGTGTTTATGAAAATACCTGTATACGATCGTTATATGACAGCATCTGATATGTTTTTCACTGTTTCGATTCTTCAAGTGCTCAATAGTATCAGGAAGACAACCTTTATTTCAAACACAGTTTACTAATAAGTACAGTAAAACCTCTCTAAAACGGATCGCGATCGTTCTGGCATTTATTCTCTGTTTACACAATTTTCCGTCTTACGGAGGGTTGTGTTTCAATACTCGAGAGATTAGGAAATAGTCACTAAGATATACAGCAAAGCAATGATATAAAATAAAGTGTAAATAATAACAGGCTTATGTATTTTGTACTGTATTTTCAACTTATATACAATAATTGTTGTTTATCGTCTAGTTTATCTGTTTTCAATTTTCTCTTTCCCATCTGCAACTGTCTACATATCAACATAATTTGCTTCACCACACACAGCATTCAAAACACTGTTATGGCGATATTTGAAACTCTAGAGGCATCTATTGAAAGTTCTGAAATTGTCTTTGCTAATTTCCCTGCTGTCTCTAAAAGATTCAGTCTGAAACAATGGTCCAGAAATGGAAATTCCTTTAGCATGCACACTAACAAATCACTGGCTTTAGCTCGTCATACTCTGTAGATTTTGCAATGCGTTTCACATGGTCTACTGTTCCTTTCAATCACTCGTCTTTAATTTTTATTTTTTCAAAATTCCATAAATCTCAACCTTTCCCAATTTAAGCTACACAGTTAATTCTTTAGCAGCACATTTGTTGTTTTCGTGTTTTTCAAATACCTTATTTTTTCTTTTAGGTTTAGAACTCATTTTAGAGCATTCGTGTACTTACAAACTACGTTTTTTAAAAATCACCGATGTTCACAGTTTTCTTCCACTCTTACTTCATCACTTGTAACAACGAAACTGAGAATAAACAAACTGCAAAACAGTTGTACTCTTACCTTTTGTGTTAAAAGAGAGTCGAGAAACCTAATTGTTTGTTCTCCCTTTTCCTTGAAGGATTACAGTTTATGACTGTGGTACATGGAAGCTCGGTTTAAGTACAGTCACCCTCAAAATTATTGCACTTTTTAAAACATGTACGTTGTAGCCCACTACACATAAAATAATCCCTTTTAATCAGGCTATTTACGCTTACGGATACCGAAAGGTATTTGCGTTTCCGCGTTAGGCAGCTTTCCGGTTTAGATTAATTTTACATGGGAAATACTCGTGGCGTCGTTCTGAAATTTATTTTCCGTTTTTCCAGATTTCTGGCATATAAGAGGTCCGTTTTAGGCAGGTTTTACTGTACTAACACATACATATTGCTTTGCATTACCTACGGGGAGACGTCTAGCAGGACTGCCCTATCGAAGGAATGGATTATGGATAGTACTGCCTTGGCAGAGATGAGCTGACTGTACATGGTAAGAATCTCGGAGAGATAGATAGAGATAGAGAGAGAGAGAGAGAGAGAGAGAGAGAGAGAGAGAGAGAGAGGCAGTCATAATTGTATAAACAAGTAATACAAAGCTGGTTGGATCTAGTGATGGAACGAATAGAACAGGCAAGAAAAGAAGGAAACAAAATAAAGGGTAGCTGTTCTATTCATCGCCAGCATAGGAGTGTAAATGGGGAGTCACAGATGACATTGTTCAAATCTGTATTCTGTCGTAGTGTAACAGCTGTTGTTTGGAGTCAAGAGTGGTAATACCGACAATGAGGAATCATATTACGTAAATTGTGCGACATGTTACAGATGCTAGTGCCATTAATGCCTGGGAGATTTTTTTTCGATACCCATTACAAATCACCATCGGTTGGCATCGTGGCTCAGTCTGTGGAGCACCTGGTGCTGTGACAATGACTTCGGGTTCGATTGTCGGTTGGAGGTGAGAATTTCGGTCCGGCGGAAATTATTTGCTCTCCTTACCAGAGTATACAAGTATGAATGTTTTGTTAACCATTGTTATAGTATATTTTAACCACTACAGGTAAAGGTGGAGTATTTAGAGAATAATTAGAAAAGCACTATTAATCTGTTGATTATTCTGTTTGAGTATTCTTGTTGCCACAGTGGTTGTTTGGGATCGATGCTTACAAGAGAACTAACACTGTGCTCATAATTTTATGTGCTTGAGAGTTTGATGGCATCATCTCTGGTTTATGTGGGCCCTGTGTGCCAAAATTTTGGTGCAAAGTATAGCTGCTTATACCCGAAAATTAGTCTAGTATACGTAGAAACATATAGGCATAATAACACAACTGTAACAGTATTGCTTATGGGTGGACACAAGTTCCCCGTTGGAACGCCAATTTGATACAAATATAATATAATGGCGAACACAGAAGTCGGCGAGCAATGAGGTTTCTCTCAGGGTATGCGTGGATGTGTGTGAGAAGGAAAGTTACTACACTGGAATGCCCGTTTCCAAATTATTTATTCACTGCTTCTTATTTCATACCTCGAAATGGAAGCTGCCGACCGAGAGTTATCAATCACGGTTTATAGTGACTGAATGTTAATTATATTTCTCGATAAATTTTGATGACAAGACAAATATTCAAGACCGAACAAGTTGACCACCCTAATAGGCTGCACGTTTGACTATTTTTGATATCGGCTACACGCCGAAGACTTTATTATGATTTTCTAGCCGTGACACGTCTCCCATCGGCGAACGCCGAAGAGAGTGCTTCCCCCCACAACTGCGTGTGTATCTTTATATATCACTTTCACCCTCCAAATTCCTTTTTAAACAAAGTCCTTTTGTGGCTGTTTTGGTCGCTATTGTAAACGATTCGAAGAATACCCCATTCATGTATGTCAAGTGACAATTCCTTTAGAAACCTTCTAAGGTCACTGTTCATTTCATTCATGGCATTGTTATAAACAGTTTCCCCAACTAACCTTGGCTTTGGTCGTCACAAAGACCAACATTCCTTCGACGTCTATCATTTTTATTTTCTTCTGCAAACAATAATTTCGGTTTCAAATGCCCCCATAGATATTATTTTATTATCCCATAATGAAATAATATATATGTCTTGCCCGAATATAACGCAAAATATTAGATCTTTGTCAGCAACTTCCAATTCATTTTACAATTTCTTTTCACAACATTAAAAATTTTTTTTCTTACATGACATTTGCTAAAAATTATTCACCTGGTTACATAACTACATTTCATTTAAAATTTACCAACATTCTGTTCTGTAATTTTCAACTTTCAAATATTACTCGGAAAATATTTCAATCTACGTCATCTTTTTTTTTTTTTTTCTGATCTACTTAAAATTCATTCATATTGTTGTTACACTTGAAACAATTCCTAAATATACACTCTTATGTTTAAATCAATGGTACATTCATAAGATTATATTTGTATACAACATTTCTGAGTTCTTCTTCTTGATTCTATATAAATATTCTTTTCAAAAGTCTTTCATTGTTCTGATTTTTTTTTTAACTGGTTATTTTTTTTTTATACATTTCCGAATACTTCTTTATGATTCTATATAAATATTATTTTCAAGAGTCTTTAAGTGTTCTGATTTTCATTACTATATTTTTTCACTTGTTTAGTTTTAAGTTTCACTGCACTGTCACAACACTGTTTACACTTAGCCTATACATTTTACACTACACTGATTATACTTAACCTACACAATTTACAAGTTTGTTTCCCTTCTAATTTTACAATTTTGTTATTATACTTTAGTTTAAGTTCCTACCATTTACAAGAAAATTCATCATTCCACAACGTACTTCGAAATACAAGAGAATTTTGCGGACTTTTCCGTGTATAAAGGACTTATTTATTATACATCCCCATGATTTTTTCAAATTTAACTTAGATATCGGACATCGATTTTTTTTTCTATCTTTCTTAGGCATATTCTGATGGAACTGTGCCCCTTGCCCGAAATATTTTAATATTTCTGTTTCGTTTATCCCTGGATTTTGCATGTTTTTCAATGTTTCATTTTTCACCGTGATCCCTATTGCTACCTCACTAATTTCACTTGTGGTTTTCTCTAAATTCCTCGTCAGTTTTCTATTTTCCCACTCTGATGCTTCTAGTCTGCTCCTAGTTTCTTCTAACTCTTTTCTAGCCATTTCTCTTTCTTTATCTAAGTTCTGTCCTATTTCCTCCCTCAGTTTTCCGTTTTCCCTATCCGACCTTTCATTAACTACATTCAAAACTCCATTTTCAGCGTTCTGCGTTTCCTCACTAACATTTCTCCCTAAACTGTCTGTTACCTGATCAGCTTCTTCTCTTACGTTCTCTACTTCCTGACTGACTTTCCCGAAATTTTCTAACGACTCTTGTTGATTGTCTAGCTTCTTTCCTAGTTCTATTTGTCCTGCCTCTAACTTCCGAAAACCACTTTCTATCTTTCCTTCTATCTTTTTTAAACTTTGATTGTCATCATCTATCTTTTTACTTAAACTTTCAATTAAAATTTGATTGGTATCCTTCATATCTTTTATGAACTTTTCACTGAAACTTGCGAGCATTTTTCTAATTTCCTCTAACATAAATTGTTCCCATTCTACATCATTTTTTACAGTTCTACCACACTCTGCTACCTTAACTACTTCCTGCCTACTGTTATTACTATAAACCTCCTGAACTTCCATGCTTTCTTCAATTTCTTTTTACTTAAAATCTTGTCTTTCACTCCTCAAATAAATTCACCATAGTCTATTAGATAATGTAACACTCTGTACCTTTGTTTTTACTGGCTCCTAATGATGTCACTGATGACGATGCCGGCCTCCTTTCTTCTTTACAGTCGTACAGTAGACGAATTTCTTGATGGGTCGACCGTCCTCCCGTCGAACCACCTTCTCCTGTTGAACCTCGTTGTCGGGTTGAAACTCCTACTGGGTTGAACCTCCTTCTCGTATCCAGCTCCACTTGTTGTCGAACGTCCTTCTCCTATCGTGCCGAACCTCCTTCTCTTATCGAGCTCCACGTTGGCGCGCCAGTTTGAAACAGTATCGCTTATATGTCGAACAACGAGCCCCACGTTGGGCGCCAGTTTGTAACAGTATTGCTTATGGGTGGACACAAGTTCCCCGTTGGAACGCCAATTTGATACAAATATAATATAATGGCGAACACAGAAGTCGGCGAGCAATGAGGTTTCTCTCAGGGTATGCGTGGATGTGTGTGAGAAGGAAAGTTACTACACTGGAATGCCCGTTTCCAAATTATTTATTCACTGCTTCTTATTTCATACCTCGAAATGGAAGCTGCCGACCGAGAGTTATCAATCACGGTTTATAGTGACTGAATGTTAATTATATTTCTCGATAAATTTTGATGACAAGACAAATATTCAAGACCGAACAAGTTGACCACCCTAATAGGCTGCACGTTTGACTATTTTTGATATCGGCTACACGCCGAAGACTTTATTATGATTTTCTAGCCGTGACACGTCTCCCATCGGCGAACGCCGAAGAGAGTGCTTCCCCCCACAACTGCGTGTGTATCTTTATATATCACTTTCACCCTCCAAATTCCTTTTTAAACAAAGTCCTTTTGTGGCTGTTTTGGTCGCTATTGTAAACGATTCGAAGAATACCCCATTCATGTATGTCAAGTGACAATTCCTTTAGAAACCTTCTAAGGTCACTGTTCCTTTCATTCATGGCATTGTTATAAACAGTTTCCCCAACTAACCTTGGCTTTGGTCGTCACAAAGACCAACATTCCTTCGACGTCTATCATTTTTATTTTCTTCTGCAAACAATAATTTCGGTTTCACAACATTGTAAGGGAGGGATTGCTTCCTACTGATAAATAGCGATCTACAAATGACATATGAACGGCGCGCCGTCACCCACTCCCAAAACAGAGCTGAAGAGGGATGTCCAGCATCTATTTGCAAACGATCGCATGCGGCACATTTCAGGCTTCAGCTTTGGGCGTTGCGGTTCTACTCCGCACCAGACTTTTGGTGCACATCGTTTATATACAGCAGGCATTAAACCGTCAAATTTTCAGGTGCGTAGCGATGTGAGCAGTCATCTTGGAGAGCTGAAAGTGATAATCTTTGTGAAAAACTGGATCCTACCATAGACATAACACACTGATATACACACAAATTGTCAAATGTCATTATTGCAAACACGTACCTCTTTGAGAGATGAAGCAGAAATCTTCACTTTCTGTACGGCATAAATAAGTATATTGATTCCTTGAAGGTGGATTTTATTTAACTTTACTTAACTTTACTTCCCTCTGGAACTGATTTTGGTTAAAATATCTCTCGTTGCCTTCCCTGATCAAATAATTTCATACCGCAGTATTAAAAAGGAAGAAATTTTGGGAATGACAGCCATTTGTTCCCCGGATCTTTAATAGATAGTTTCCTTTTACTTAAAACTAGCTTTGAATATTTTATATAGCTCAGTTGTAAATATCAACATCGTTTATCTTTCTTATACAAAGTATTCATTTAAAAACTTGTTTATTATCAAATATTAATTGAACTGGTGTATTTTATATTTTGTTATAGTTACCAAGGAATATAGCAATTTGAACTGTTTACGAAATTTTTAGGAAGCGAGCTGCTAAAGGTTTCCCTGAAATTCCATTCTCTTTCTACGACATAGCAGAAACAAATGAACATTTTGGTACATTAACAACGTAGACACTAAAAGAGCTTAAACCAGTAGTGTTGAATGTAGAAATGGCTGATTTAAAATAAGCTATGTATATAAGGAGATCTGCGTAATTTAGTTCTTACAGTTTAGTATGATATCTAGATAGCTCGAAAAGCTATTTAGTGAAAATTATAAGAGGTTTAGTACTTCTTTCTCACAAGGTTTAGGCCTTCAGACCTGTTCCGAAGCTAAGAAACTGGTCGCTCCATTTCTTCCGTTGTCTTTCAACACTTCATCTACCTGAAGGTTTATAAAATAAGGCTTGCCGTGGATATTTACAAGAATGACTTTTAAAGTACCACAAATACATGTCAATTTATGACAATATTTTGGTAATTTTGTGTTATACTAAAGATTGTTTGGGATATTTTTTAACAAAAATTAAAATTTTCGAAAAATATTGCATCTGAAGTGTAGATACTTAGAAGTGCGGCAATTTTCTTGAAGAGTTTGGTCTGAAATTCATCGAAAATGCTGAACTTAAAACCAACTTTGCTTCTCAATCGACTTTTCGTTTTTGAGTCGTGCTACTCACAGTTACATATGCATAGACTTTTACTAAAATTTTATTTTTGGCTTCTGGGAACCTCAAAATATATTTCTGCTGGTATCTCGACTTTCATTTTCAGGTGAAATACAACAGAGAGAGAGAGAGAGAGAGAGAGAGAGAGAGAGAGAGAGAGAGAGAGAGAGAGAGAGAGAGAGAGAGAGAGAGAGAGAGAGAGAGAGAGAGAGAGAGAGAGAGTTAAAGTTGTGTTTCCACTCTTAAAGCTTTTGACGTTAGAAGAAAACTTTGTAATCATGGAGTGTCTTGCTGGTGGTCGAAGACTACTACCAAGCCTCGCTAGAACAGGAAAACGGAATTTGCCTAACTCCACTCCAAAAATCACCAGAGCATGAGGTTGCATGCTGAAACAACGGAAAAGCTGTTTCTTTGTGGAAACGTAGTGCTGAGTAAGGCTAGTTAACAGCTCGTGAAATTAGATCGTAGTTGTAGAAAATCTTTATTTGTAAACTAGCAGAAGCTGCAGTCTCACTCATGTTATTACTTATTCTCTCTCTCTCTCTCTCTCTCTCTCTCTCTCTCTCTCTCTCTCTCTCTCTCTCTCTCTCTCTCTCTCTCTCTCTCTCTCTCTCTCTCTCTCTCTCCCTCCCTCCTCTGTTTCTCGCTTTCTTTGGGTCAATAACGTTAGAAGTAAGGTAGAGAAAGTAGTATTCCACAAGAATTTGGTATTCATGCTTCATGTAAACACGCTTAGAGATGCTTTTAAAATATTATTTGCCTAAAACAACTTTTTGTGTATTTCTGTGAACGTAATATATTCGCATCATCTTAAGGCAATATTAGGTCAAAAATATTTCTCTCAGATTTATCCATAATAAATTGTTTCCCTTATTTTTATCAATGTAGGCACAATAATACAAATTTATTTTAAAAATTGTACTAATTATGCCTTTTTATATTCTAAATTCACCAAAACTTCACAGAAATAAAAAGGAATATTGTATAAACTTTACTTCAACATTTTGGGAAGGTTTGGCTGTAATAAGGGCAGTAGTCTAAATATGGAAGTTTTCGTGAGCTTAACTTCTTTAATTTCTTTCTTAAATATGTCAGCTTTTCTTCTCTAAATGTTTACACAGAATATATGTAGGTTTTGATTACCATAAATTACCAAAACTTGTATCTTCCCATAGTATCATAAAATAACCGGTATTTCTTAAACATTAATTGGTAACACATTTTAACAGATTCTGTAACTTGATAAGTGGAAATGTTTTATAAATGTATACCACTAAATTTGGAAAGCACAATCTACATTCTGTAGAAATTAGTCAATTTAACATTGAAAATATTTGACAACTTCTTGTACTCAATTATTTGTTTACCATTCTTGTCCCTTATGCCCCTATTTCTATCAAACTATTATGTTTCATGACTTTAATAATTTCTTCCACCATTTTCTCTGTGGTTTTTCTCTTCTTTCCTTACCATAGAAATCCATTCCACCAACTCCTTTTAGCGTACGTGAACATATCAAGTTAGTGTTTATTTCAGATATATGTCCTCTTTTATAAAGTTTTGATATTTCTCATTTCTGGTCTTATTTATGTTGTAAATTTGGTAGAATATTTGAAAATATCATTTATTGTGTATCTTAATTCCAAATTTGAATTTAAAAGTGTTACTTCTGCTCCAAAAATTCGCTCATTAGAATGATTTGTATAATTATCATTTCTGAATATGTGTATTTATAAAGTACTTTAGTACTTTAATTCAATTCTTCAATTTCCTTTAGAACGAAATAATTTACTCATTCAATTTCAGATGTCAAGTAGTCCATGTGAACAGCGAAATTCAAACACGTAAAGTCACGTGAACACCATACTGCGCATATATACGCAGCATCTTTTAGGAATGCAACATAAAAATCTTCATGAAATCTTTCTCACTCTAAATTAATCTTGAGGTACAGAAACTTCCTTATTTTTCCCCTTAAAAAGCAATTCCTGCGTTTAGGGTAAAATATCCTTCAGATTTCAGCTACTGCAGATGCAGGTAAACGCATATCTTGCCACTATGTAAATAACTAGAGTTTTGTATTTATACGTTGTAGCGGGATTACTGAATTTTACTACTTTGAGGACACGTTTTTACTTCATAATGGATCTCCTATATTGGTGATTGTATCTGAGTAATTTTACGAGAGGATATTGATAGTGTAAAAATGAGTTTGACTTTTTTAACAACACACCAATTTTATAGTTGTGCATTTGGAAGGAGATGGTGAATTGAATACCAGAGACAACATTGACGAAGAACTGAAAAGCAACCTACAAATTAAGTCTCACTTCTCGACAGAAATTGACACAAATGAAATACAGAATATTGTAAGTGTCAAGGGGATATAGCAGCAAGAAGCACCATTCTAAGAACTGAACCAAATAAGGTTGAAGCAAACAAAGGGCGTCATGAATTTTATATTTGGAGACTTCGTTTTTACAATGATCTTGCTGCTAGGATTGTAGAATTTAAAAAAATAAAATAAACAATCAAGAATCTAATATACATATACAAATTTAAGTCAACAAACAGATGAAATAGTATTCCTTAACCTTATTGCCTTTTATGTTTTGTAGGAATTTGTAAGCAAGCAAAGTCAAATTCTAAGAAATTACTGTTATTCATAGTAATGTCAAACCATCATATACTTAATTTCTCATTTATTCATGCGTAAATGTTGCAGCTAGGAACTGCATTGAACTTATCCCCTGAATATAAATTAATCATTTATGCATCCTATATTAAATTTATTTTTATGAGTTTTAGTTTTAGAAAATAATAGTTTATTATCATTTAACCATTTATTTATTTATTTATTTAAACCAAATATTTAAGTAAAGTTTTATTTTGTGTGCCTAAAACTTCAAATTTTAAAATTATGTAAATCCAAACAGTGTCTTCTTGATCCAAACGGCACTGTAATGTTGCAACATGCTCTGTTTTCAGTAGTTTATCAGGTGATCATTGCGTTCATAAACAGACCATTCCACAGCTGTATGTGTATTTTGAACAGCTGCTACGAAGGCATACAGAACCCACCAATCGGCACATGGAATCTGTGTTTGACTTTCCTTTTGGAAAGACTGTACGTTTGCAGCGCATGGTTGTATTTAAAAAAGTAAAAGAATAAAATAAAAAAATATTTGCAGTTACTCTGTAATCACAATGTATTCCAAAACAAAGCCATTTTAATACTGCATATTTCCGTTTTAACCAGTTTAAGAAAGTTTCTATTTTCAATTGAGCACTTTCGTATTCAAGACAATACATTCATGCAGTATAATATATAATAGGACCAACATATTTTCCAAAATAGATAAGATTCCTGCTTATTCAAATTTCATTTGGTCAAGTTATCTCTGCTGTATTTCAGTAAATAGATGAGAGGAGGCTACTATGGAGTACCACTTATATTTCTAAAAGTAACTTAAATAAATATTTCCAAATCATCATAAGTATACACCATAACTAACTGTGATAAACTGTCACTTGTGAAAAAAGCTGCTACTCATTTTTTCGTTATACGAATAACGTATTTAGAAAAATTTACAAATTGAGGTTAATATGACATCGTCGGATATTATGGAATAGGTGGTTTGAAACATTGAAAAGTTAATTTGATTTCATAAAACATGAAACATCATTGGTTTAAAATAGACATAACATACGAGATGTTTATAGGCCTGGACCATAGATCAAGTGTATAATAATGGAGAATATTGGTTTTGTTTGCATTTCAATGAATTAGTTTTAAAAACATGCTTTCGATTTGAA
Source organism: Mantis religiosa (assembly GCA_030765055.1). Classification (NCBI taxonomy): domain Eukaryota; kingdom Metazoa; phylum Arthropoda; class Insecta; order Mantodea; family Mantidae; genus Mantis; species Mantis religiosa. Next base: position 101,783,345 of record CM060957.1, on the reverse strand, counting down.
TTAGGTTATACCTATTTCTATTTATATAAGTAACAATAACTTTAACTACTAACATTGTTGAAATATCTCACTTCAAATCTCACTTCAGGATCAGATAACTATTTATTATAATAATTAATATTAAAAACACTCAATTCTTTGAACATGGGAAGCCATGTCTCCTTTCTTCTTGTGACCAAAGAGTATACGTAAGATAGCAAAGCAAAAGAATATGTAAATTAAATACCTGACAAATATTATACTTAAAACTCATTTTTAGCTTTATTTATAATCAGTATATTTTGTACGCTTACATGGAAAATTGTACATTTACGTCGAGTATTATGAAATACCTGGTAGTCCATAATACGCGACATACCATCTTGGATAATGAACCTTCAAAGTAATGGAAAAGACATTGCTAGCTAAAAAAAGCGATGCACTATAACAAACTATAGTGCGATCCATATAAACCTGAACTATTTCAATAGGAAACCTTTGAACAAATAATAGGACACACCTACAACTTTCGGAGAATATACTAGGCATGTTTTTTAAGTCATTAACGTTTTGGAATTAAAAAAACGACTTGCATAGATATCGCAATAATTTTATTTTTACATGAGAGCCTATACCTTAATATACTTTTCTACATAATTTCTGTGAATATTGAGGCACTTTTCATAACGTGGCACCAGTTTTTGAATACGCTCCTCATAAAATTCTGACACCTGACGGGTCAACCACTGTATCACAACTGTTTTGTCTTCGTTATCGTCTTGAAGACGCAGATGTTTCTTCAAGTGCGCCCGTTTTCTCTCACCTTTTCGTTCACCTTCTGCACCAAATCTTCAGTAACGACCGAAGGACGCCAACTCCGTTCTTCATCATGCACATTTGTGCGGCCATCTTTAAATGCTCTCACCCATTTCCTTACCATTTCATCACTCATAATGTTTTGTCCGTAAACTTCACAGATCTCACGATGAATATCGATGAATATCGCCTTTAGCACTAAGAAATCGTATAACAGCCCGTACTTCACAATCGGCGGGACTCACGATTGTCGGAGGCATCTTAAACACTCAGTAACCAACATATACAATGAAGAATCAGACTGTAATGGCGTCAGTGCGTAGACAGAATATGTAGGTAAACAGTGCGCATGCGCGGAACACTGACCGTAGCGCTGCGGCGGCGGAATCGCAAAACGGTACTGACTTAAAAAGCATGCCTCGCAATACACAATTGGGAGATTACATTACACTATTTAAATCTCAGAGAAAATGTTGGAAGTGACCTCCACCACCATCTATACATGTTTGCACTCGTCTCACCATGTTCCCTGAAGTTTTACGGAGAGTATGATCGCCAATGTTACTTATTTCGGTTCGAATGGATTCCTTGAGAACATCAATTGTCCGTGACCTACTCTTGTATACTCTATTTTTAGACACCCCCACAAGAAAACATCCGATGAGGTTAGGTCAGGGGATCTGGGGGGCCACAGACCTTTTGAGATTATTCGATTATCAAAGAAACTGGTTACAAGTTCCAGAGTGTCATTAGATGTATGGCACGTTGCTCCATCTTGCTGGAAATAATCTTCTCTCAATTTGATATTATCCAGCTGCTCCACAAATGTCTTGAAGATACCCATATAAACTTTAGTGTCTGCAGTCGTTTCAAAGAAAATGGGACCAACGATCCATAGATGCTGGTGGAGGACACTTTCAACATTTTCTATGAGATCTAAATAGTGTAATGTAATTTTCAAATTGTGTATTATATTCTCCCAAAGTTACACGTGTGTTCTATCATTGGTTCAGAAGTTATGTCCTATTGAAGTGGTTCAGGTTTATATGGATCACATTGTATAATTCTTTTACTGTACTTTAGGCTTAATACCAATGTCTAAGTCACATGCGTACTAGTGGGTTAAAACACTTTAAAATTTGCCAGCTAAGAGTTCACGAAACACTTCATTCTGTAGCTAGTAAACTATCAAGAAGCTGTCAAATGTCTCTGCAGTGCATCATGGGAGTCTTCTGACTACTTCATGGCACTCCACATGAAAGCAGCAAACAGAACCGAAATCTTGATGTTCTATATTTGCCGACTATTTCATAATACCCTATTCTCCTCAAAGTTCTTAATTATTGTTTATTTTGCAGAATGTCAACGTATCTAAAGTCAGGAACATGGAGATTCAAAAGTGAAGCTTTCTAGAGCGTGACCTTTGTGATACTTGGAATATTTATGCACATAAAGAACGCTTGAGGTTTGCAAATTTTATCTAAATATGAATTATTTCAGGGGCTTACATGTGAGTTCAGGACACACAGAAAATGTTTACGTAGAAGGAACATCAAAACTTCTAGCTTGCTTCCGTTTAAACACAAACAAAACACCGCCGACGCCCGTAGGCAGCTTCGCTCCGCAGAACCGCGAAATAAAACTAGAAGCGGCGCTTTCTGTGATGAATGAAAACCGCGTTGTCTTCACCGAAATAAATGTTACGTTTTCTAACTGTTGTAGAATCCGCTTGAAGCGGATGTACAGCAGGATCGCATTTGTCCGAGCAAAAGGAAAACCTATCAACCCGCCTCTCGGTGACTGATGGTTCATCTAAAGGCGGATTTAATTAAATTCCACTTGTCGTTCAGCTACCAATGTGTAAAATAAACAAAAGAGTTACATTTTATGTGGTGACAAATAGGAATTCTGCAAAAAAAAAGTACAACTTTTTTTTAAGCTCAGGCTCAGTGATTATCGCCGTGTTTTATATTACACTGATAACATCGATTAAATGAGTGTGTTGGGTGGTTCCTCTTTTAGTAGAGTCGTATACCTATCTCATCCCTTCCCTCTCGCCAGATTTTTTGTCGGAGCTAGAGATTTGTACAATCCGAAGGTTTATATTATAGGGATTATTAAAAACAACACAATTTAACAACGAAAATTAGAGACCTAGAAACATAGATAGTTTAATCTTCTTTGTTGAAGAGGATTTTGATAGAGTTTTAGAGAACTGAAAATGTGAGAGGATTAAACTAAGAGGATTCACTGAATATTTAAATAAAGCGATACTATTAAATTGTTTTGTAAACAACATAAAAATCCTTCAATTTCAAACTATTTATGTTATTATGTATACAGTTTATTTTCTTTATAGTAAAGTGACTCAGTTTGAACTGAAAAAAACTAGATGAACAGAGAACTGCAGAAAACAAAACAATATAACTAAAGCCACGGGTTTACCCGTAATGGACATAACAGAACTACCCTTACTTAACAGATCCAAATCTCGCATGATTTTTTTATCATTTACAATCTCTTTTATGTTATCTTCCTTATTGCTAGGACTATTATGTTATAATCATTATCATCAGAATTGGAAACGCCTTGTATCTCTTACCGGAGTTCTATACTCTCTGATACGCCCTACTCTCTGTACGGATGTCAACATTACGCCGTAGTACGAGGGTCGGCTGATATGTCTCAGGCCACACGTAGAGATGGCAACACTGGACCAGTTTGACAGATAGCATCATATAGTTTAACTCTAGACTATCCTGTATCCATAGCTTGTTTAGTTTTATAATGACAGAATTTTAAACAAGACAAGTGTAGAGGTTTCACGAAAATGGAGGATTTGGAAAAACTAACAGTGATTAAATACCTTCATTTAAAAAACTTAACGCCTAAAGAAATAAAGGAGGAAATGGACAGTACATTGAAAGACTCTGCCCCTTCACATACAATGATTAAAAGGTGGGCTGCAGAGTTTAAAATGGGACGTACAGCACTAATTATAAGCCTCGCTCTGGACGCCTTGTGGAAGTCACAACTGCATAGATCACTGGAAAAAATGCATCTTTTGGTACTGGAAGACCACAGATTTAAGTTTTTTGAGGTAGCAGAGGCTGCAAACATATCAAAAGAACGTGCAAGCAATATTTTAAGTAATTTTTGGGTTTTCACAAGGTCTGTGCAATATAGGTGCCGCATTTGTTAACACCTGCTCAAAAGTTGCAAAGAAAAACTGTTTCTCTCAAGAATTTGGAGCTCTACCGTAAAAATCACAGTGAATTTCTGAGACGGCTTGTTACCATAGCTGAAACTTGGATACATCACTACACTCCAGAAAGTAAATCACAGTTAAAACAGTGGATTGCGCCAGACTATCCACTCCACAAAAGGTAGTCAGTTTCTTATCTAACAAGGTTATGACGAGTGTTTTGTAGGATGCACAGGAAAATATTTTTACTGATTATTTGGAAAAGGGTAGAACGATCACTGGTGACCACTATGGAAGCTTACTGCTACGTTCGAGTGATGAGGTGAAAAAAGGATCTCATTTGGCCAAAAAGATATCCTATTTCTTCACGACAATGCTCCGGCTCATCGTTCAGTCATCGCAATAGAAAAAATGTTCAGATTGGGGTTCGAATTGCTTGATTATTCACCCTATTCACCAGATCTAACACCCAGTGATTAGCTTCCGTAGGGGAGGGGATCCGTCCCCTTCAGCTGCTGTGGTGCGAGGGCTGCGGACCCCTAGACTCGTGGTACCTCTGATGTTACTAGAGGAACTGCCAAGCCCCTCCCGACGAGGAGTTGTTCGGATTGGGTTAGACTCGAGGGGGCAGTGTGTTCCCGACATCCACGGGGAATTGGGTAGCTCCGACAGGGACGGCCGCCAGAAGCGGGTAGAGGGTTGCCTCCTAAGTCCCGGGTACTAGCCTGCAGAGCTAGTAGAAGGTGTGCTAGATCACCAGGCGACCCCACCGAGGTTTTCGGTAGTCTTCCCTGTGGGGTTGACGCGCGTAAGTGGCGTATTCACTTCCATCCCGTCTTGACGTTGTAAACGCGGGGGCGGGCTTTTGAAGAAATCAGGTATTTCCCTATGGAAAGAGCTCCGGAGTTATCCATCGCTCCCGGGTTGAAAGAGGCAGGGTCCTAGGACCTAATGGTCTTGGACTAATTGGGTAGATCCTCTGCATTTAACTGTCTTTTTACTATCTCCAACTTCTATGTTTAATATACAGGCTGTCCTTATGGTCTTTCCAACATTACAGCTTCCTATAGAATGAGAAATATTACGGCTAGAGCTGTGTGGTTTCTGGCAGATGAAAACTCTCAAAGTTTGTACGAGGGCACTATTTATATTTTGAGTCTTGGCAACCTTGAATGTTGTAGTGCCATCTGGCTTTCCAGTGGAAAGTTTGACATTGTTGACCATAATCTACTTGAGATATTTTGTCAATAGAGCAATATTTACTTTGTTTACATTAACCTCAAAATTTTGTCTAAACAAACCATGGAATTTACTCGTTAAAATATTCATGCAATGATTTATTACGACTTTTGACGTGGATTATCAAGAGAATAGTGCATCTATCAACTAACTTCCACATTTGGTGACGAAGCTCTATCCTTTGTCACTATGAAACGCTCATATAACGAATTTAATCGTGGCCGCCATTCGCTCAATGATGAAGTTCGTGAAGGTCGTCCAAAATCAGTTGTTGTGCCAGAAAACATTGATGATATGCAACAGCTAATAATGCACGATCGCCATGCGACATATTGTGAGATTGGAGTAACCCTAGGCATTATTTCTACCAGCATAAATTTAATATTGCATGATTACTTAGCCGTGAAAAAGGGTTGCTCTCTTTGTATCCCACATAACTTGACGCAATCTCAAAAAGATGTCAGTATTTAAGAAATACAGTGGCACGTATATAAGATTGTAACTGGTGACGAATCATGGATCTATGCGTATAATCCGGAACGTAAAGAGCATCGACTGTGTGGGTCTTTTAAGATGAAGAAAATCCAACAAAAGTTGTTCGCACTCGAAGCAGTTAAATGGCCGCCTGATTTATCAGATAAACGGCCAAAACGGTCGATATAAAGTGTACACAAACTAATATTTGCCGGAAGTCTTCGGTGAAGTAAGAAAAACCAACAAGAACCGTAGGATCGTTCTTCATCAAGAAAATGCAAGCGAACACGCATTTCTTCTAACTACAGAGTATTTGAAGGCTCAAACATTTAAATTGACGGGTCATCCGCCATGCAGTCCCAACTTGGCACTCAATGACTTCCTTTTGTTTGCCAGCATCAAGAATAAATTACGTGAACAACAATTTTTACTCTCAGAAGGAGCCATTGGTACCTTTAAATACCTTTCTGGAGATGTTTCAAGAACACTGGAATAAATGCTTTGACAAATGTTTCAAACGGTTGCAAAAGTGTATTGATCATATATATTTTGAGAAGCAATAAAGCAGTTTTCAATAAGAAATTACTTTACTTTAATTATTATTCTCAAAATATAAATAGTGGCCCTTGTGACACACAGCGTCAGTGCACTTACACTGTGTGCTGTTTGTCGTACTCAAAGCATCTAGCGATATTCAATGTCTCGCCACACGTTCTGCAGCATTTCGTAAATGATACTAGCAACAGCATCGTTATCTGTCTTCTTCTCAAAATACTCATAACAGGTATACGTGTTGCATATACCCTGTCTTTTACATAACTCAAAAAAAATCTAGGCGGTTATGTATGAAGATCGTGGTGGCCTGTGTGTTGGACCATCGCGCCTAACACATCTGTTGCGAAATGTGTTACTCAGCAACTCTCCGACATTTAATCCCCAAATTGGTGGTGCCCCATCTTATTAGGGTATCACCGTAGGTTGCAGGTCATTAAGTTTAATTACAACGTAAAGCTGTAACATGTCCAGGTAAATGTTAACTGTTACTGAGTTCTCAATTGAAAAGCTTGTGTTGGCTGAACTTTATAAGCATACAGATTAAGTCTGTATGAACTGTGGACCATGGTATTTCGAATTCAAAAGATGCACGACGGGCAGACTTGGAAGGGCTCCTTTAAAATGCCTGCAGCCCAATATCAAAGCACACTTCTGTTAAAGACGGATATCCTGATCATGGAAGGGAGGTTCCACGTCCAGTCTCGTTAAACTTTGTATGACAACTAATGGTAGATTTGTAATCGGGTGGCGCCCGTCCATTTCCTCTTCTAAACCATCCATGAACAGTAATAGGTGTCCCTGTCTCAAGGTACTGAGAATACCAAAAAAAAAAAAAAAAAAAAAAAAAATGAAACTTTAGGTACTTTTCTGACATCCGCCATAAACCTCACAGCTCTATATGAAATAGTGTCCATTTGAAGATGTAGTATTGGAAAGACTTTATGCATACCCTACATATGTAGTGCTGATGAACCATATACTAAATGTCTGTCTAATAACTTAATGATTTAACGTAATAACGATTGCTCAAATTTGTAGATGTTCATCAATCTTCGAGATGAGTGAACGTGTGCAGGTCTGGATATATCTTATCAGTTAGTAAAAAGCCAAAGGCTCCATTCAGGCAAGTTCAGGCAGTTTCTACCTGGGCCACGGGAGGAGAAACTTCCTTACAAATAGGTACTTAGCGTGCTATGACAACAGATCCGCTGCAGTATCAGGAAAGTGAACACCCATCAAAGACATTCCGGAAGGGCATGGCTTCCTCACCTCCACCAGGTCAACCCAACACAACACAGCGACTGCCTGACCGGAGCTATAATGTCACATCCAGAAGCTGTTAGTTTGTACTTCCTCGATATTTTTGTTGTCCTAACAAATGCAATATCCCTTCTATAGAATTTACCATCTATATTCCCCCATTATCCCAGAAACACGCAAAATTAGCCATACAGTGACTCCTTTGTTATTTATGTTTACGATGTATACTGCAGGGTTTGCATCGACCATAGCGTGAACGTCCGAAGTGAAATAATTACATCTACGTTATTATTATAAAGAACGAACATGTAGCGAAAGTTTTAGTAATTCTTTCACCATTAAAAGTCATAATGTTCCTTAAGACAACTCATGTATAAAATATATTAAAACCAGAGGAATACTGCGAAAGACACATCAAAACTAAAAATATTTCAAATGATTTCATACTTGAGAAGTAACTGTAAAGAGAAATAATATATACGATTCTATTCATCATAAACGTTCTCAGCCTGCAAGGAAGAATTAGTGGTTGCTATGCGACAACGCCTCTGCACATCACTCTGTGCTTGCGGATCTTGTAACATAATAAGCTCGGCCCACTTCCCTTATTCACCTTTCCACAACATGCGATTTTATCTTTTTTCGTCGCATTGAAGAAAGCTACGTGGGCGCATGCTTTATTCCATCTAGGACATCATCCACAAAAATATGGTACGCAACTTCCTACCAATATATTCGAACAATATTGAGTGCTTCCAGCAGCAACAGCAGCAGCAGCTGTGCCAACGTTGGTTGATGTGTCTACGAACTTAGTGATTCTTCTACGTAAAAATGGCAAATTAAAATTAAACAAGTTTACTTTAAGTCATTAACGCTTGAAAAACCGATAGTCAAGTCTTAACATTTCAACACAGATTTAGGCCGTCAGTTAAATATACGTCAATTTTCATGTAATTAAGTTACACAATAAATTGTTCGCTACTCATTTTCCGTGTTGTTGGAGCAATGTAAGGGAGAGGATGGGGAAGGCAGTGTTGTTAAACTTCATCTGAGGCACATTTCTTGAAAATTAAGCTTTTGCACATAATGAACATTGCATAAATCAATTATTCCATCAGTATATTTTGTAAATTAGGATCCTAAACAATACACACTCAGAGTTGAGGAACTCTTTCAAATTTATGAACATACACAGAGAATCAAGCCAAAAGCAAAGAATGATTACACCATGGTTCTTTTTTCTTCAAAAAGATTCGAAAAGCCAAAGTGCATATCAGATAACATGGGATTATAAGAAATAACAATGAAAAGAATTGTTAAAGAACGCAAACAAAATGTAAATCAGAGCACATCTTTAGAACTCCAGGTAAAAAGCACAGTGTTCCAAATCGAATGATCTACACTGACTCATAAATAATCGCACAGACTTTGCATTTCACTACGGAGTGCTCTATAAAGCAGGATAGATTATGTGTATCAATCTCAAGGTACTCTTTGTGTTAAGCAAAAATCTTATATTATGAATATCCATTTTAGAGATTTAAAATGTGGCTAAACTAAGATCACCCCCATTCAACGTTGTTTACATCATGAGTTTGCGACACAAAAAGAACCGGACAGCACATATGAAATACAATACAAAAGAGTAGGTGAAGTCTGTCAGCAGACAAAACATCGTAGAAGACGTACGTTAACTGTGCACCAAAAAGAAGGCAAGAGCATAGTATGGGGCACAGAGATAAGAAGAATACCTTTGAACAGAGACAGTAATCTATCACTATGAAGTGAACAAAGCATACCGGAAATAGCAAACATTGTGAATCTTAGCAAAAGTACAGTTAGTGACATAATTCACCGGTATAAGTATGAAGACAAAATTGAATATTGAGCAAAGCCAGGGTGACCAAAATTTCTTACCGATAGGCAGGAGTCTTAAATTACGCGGAAGGTAAAACGGAATCCGCGTAAAAGTGCTCTGGTGATTTGTGCTGAGGTTCAGGAAGAACTGGGACTGACAGCCCTGAAACGGTCAGAAGGGCCATGCGAAAACAAGATTTTAATGGCCACGTAGCCAGAAAAAAATCCATACATTTCCAGCAAGAATAAAAGGAAACGATTACAATTTGCCAAAGACTTTTTTAACAAGGCAACCGATCTGTGGGACCAAGTTATTTTTTGTGACAAAAGCAAATACAACCTTGCTGGTTCCGATGGCAGGGTGGTTGTGTGGAGGAAACCAAACACGGAGCTGGAAGAGCGCAATTTACAATGCACAGTCGAACACGGCGGAGGGAGTGTGATGGTATGGGGCTGTATTTCCTCTACGGAAGTGAGAAAGCTGATGTTCATAGACACAACCATGAACAAGGAAGTCTATCTTAGATTATTACAGCAAAATTTAAAACAAAGTGCAGAAATGATGGGTATTTTGGACAGGTTCTCGATAATGATCCGAATCATACGTCCCACATTGTGCAACTATGGTTACTTTACAAATGTCCTCATGTACTGCATCCACCCCCTCAGTCCCCGGAACTTAATTCCATTGAAGCAGCATGGGATAAACTGGAGAAGGCATGCGGAAGACCCCATCACCTTCAAGGAGCACTTGAAGGAGAGGTTGCAAGAGGAATGGAGTAAACTTTCTACAGCCTACCTGAAAAAACCTGGTTCACAGCATGCCAAATTGGTTGCCAGAAGTAGAGAAAAGAAGAGGGAGAGTCACAAGGTACTAAGCCGTATTTTGTATCACACTCAAGTTGTTAAGTCCGATTACTTTTGAGGGCAAAAAAGTCACATTTCTTTTTAATTATTAAAACAGCACGCATTATATAATTGTATGTGACATACTAATTATTTTCTTAGAATAATGAACCATGTAACTATCGATTATCATTAATTTCAATAAAATGGCATATCAAATGCTGATTTTCGCTTTCAAAACTTAGTACTCTGCTTTGTTCGATTATTTATGGCAGTCTCTGTAGATGATTTTGACAAAGGTACTCCTACAATAGCTAAATTACTTATTTTAGGAGAAATCATTAACATTTAGGGCACTAAGTTTTCTTTAAACAGAATGGTGAGAGAACTAGGAGTCTCCTCCATCTTGCTGCAGTCAAACACTCCACGGAGAAAAAACACGTGGCGCATCAGTGCATCAAGTTAAGCTTAATGATTTTTTTAAAACAAAGGAAAATTAGTTTGGTGTAAAATATTTAAAGTGAACTATAAATTAAGATCGCTTACGTGCTGGAATAGTTTTACCATCATAACCGGTGAGTAATTTTAAAGGTACTGCAATATATTTATCTTATATACTCTTCTGTAATTTATTATTTACATGTATATTGCCACCCACCTCGGTAGCGTAGATAGCGCGTGTTTACTTCAGTTCAAGAGGTCCCGAGGTAAAATCTCGGTCAGGGTGAGTTACCTGGATAGGGCTTTTTCCGGGGTTTTCCAATACCCTGAAAGTCAAATGTCAGGTAACTCTAAGATCTGTGGACCCTGGGCTCATTTGAGCACCATTTCATCCATTCCATTCATCGTCCGATATGACTTAACGTTGGAGGACATAAATTAAAAAAGGAAATGCATATTGCCTTCCTCCAACTGCGCGGGATTGAGTTTTTGTCCCTTCTAATGTTACATCTCTGTATACCGCGGTAATATTATAACGTGGGTAAAGGATGACCGCCAATAACCACGTTATTTCGGGTGTCTACTGTATCTTAGTGTTAGATAAATAATACAGAAAATAAGAGTAGCATTTATTTAATCTTTAGCGTGAAATTCGCTGCATTGATAAGTCTCACTGAATGAATTATCAACATTGCTGAAGTACTATTCTAGAATTTTCGACCTGTATGAGAAAGTAGCTTGACAACATAAACTGTATATGTGTGTGGTGTTTAACGCCCGATTTTAGTGCAACGGCACCGCAGGTGGTGACACTGATGGTAAATGAGATGAAGATGGAGCACTGGTGGAATGAGATGGCGGGGGAAACCGGAGGTCCCGGAGAAAACCCGCCCCAGCGCCGTGTTGTCCATCACAAATATCACTTTGCGGTCGCCTGGGATCGAACCCAGGCCGCCTTGGTGAGAGTCAAGCGGTCAGGGTGACAAACGTCTGAATGTAAACTGCTCTTTCCATCTACTCTCAAATACTTGCAAGAAGTCTGGAAATGCAAGAGCAAGTTCATATTTACATTCGAGTGTAGTAATACGCCCCGCTTGTTTACTTTATGTTGGTGTTATTATCCCACACTCCAGGAAGACTACGATGGAGGTGTTGCTGATATCAGCTCAGTTCGCTGATATGCATCTGTATGTTTACTGAGCGTGTTGTTTGCCTTACTTAGAAGGTGCACTGTTTTGTCGCCTAATATTGCTAACAAGGCACTAAGCGGTGAAATGTACTTGTTTCCAAAGCAACAATAGCAAGAAAATGGTCATTTCAAATTGGTTGGTATTTATCATATCAGACTTTTACCAACAGATAGTAGGATAAAAATAATATTATAATTACTCAAATCAGAATGCTCCTTTGCAACAGAACGCAGCTGTTTGTTGAACTGAAAAGTATAATCCCAACCGCTGCCAGCATGACATCTTCTGATTCTCGAGCCACTGGAATGATGAGGAACTTTATCCTACCCCGAAGATATAGCCTAAATTTGGAAAGTAGGAATAGTGGCTGTCCATATATTAGTAGAGTGCCTTTACAGCAATACTTATTGAATTTTGGCGCGAAAGTTGCGTAGAATATTTTAAAATGTAGAACTAAAGAGGAATGCAACACTCCCCATTTTACCAGTGCAATGGCACAAGTAACTTAACCTTCATATCAAAATAGTTGTCATTCACCTTGACGACACACGCAAATCATTCTTCGTACTTTTCTGTAGAAGGCCAAATTATGTTATATTGGTTTAGCCTTTCTTTGTATACCAATTCGAGTGGAATTCTTTTCTTTCACACAGATTATTACATAGTTAATGATTCATTTTTATACTCTTGAGTTATTTTCTTGGCTAGTTACATACAGAGCTGATGGCTCAGAAGTAAAAGGTTGATTACCCGAAAAGTAAAACATTATGGACAACTTTTTATTCATATTAATGTACAAAGGCATTTGCTTTGCATTTGCTTCATATTTATATCGCGCCTGCAAGTTTAATGCTTCACGAACCATTGAAAAGATACTTTAGGTAAAAATATCCCTTTAAATGCAGATATATGCTAATAATTTAAAATGTTTAAATAATAATTTGATAATATTGATTTAGGCTTTAAAATGTTTCTACCGTAGTACAGATAGTAGTTATATATGTCGACCGAAAGTGCGATACTGAACTCTCTCAGGTAAAACATGTTCTGAGATACCCTGAATTCAATCAGTTTAGAAAAAGGTGCATATGTGTGACTGAATTTCTGTGAATAGTGTAATTCCTAAATGAATATTTCATTAAATAAAATTTTATATATCAGTACCGCGACTTTCTAGAAGGGGACGCGAAGAAATTATCCCCACCCGAAACTTTAAATGTAACATTTTAATTATTTTGATTTTCTCAAAAATGGCTATTGATTTTGATTAAATGTCGTGTTTCCGTGACAAATGAAATGCATATTTTGTTTGAGTTCTCTGAAGACCTATTGCTACATAAAATGTAAATATTACTAAGGCATATAACTAATTTCTAACACAATGTTCCCGTTTCCATTTTTCTAGTTTCTCCAACCGTATTTGCTGATTATTCTTAATCATACTTAATAATTTCTCTCTGACTTTGCCCAAGTAGTCACCTATATCTCTTACATTGTTTTCTACCTTTAAAGACATTTTCCTGATTAGTAATAACTCTTCCTCCTGCTTAAAACTGTTCCACTTTTGTTGCCAAATTTTTTCTCTCCATACCTTTGTTTGTTTACAATATTAGTACACCATGCCGGACTGTACTATCTTCTCCACACATTGGGCATTTCTCTTTATCCGTATCACGTCTAATACCTATCAAATTTCTGAATCCGGTCCTCGCTCAAGGGCATCCTTCTCTCGCTTATTGCACAATTATATGTACTTTTCCCTCCACCATACTGATATAAATACTAAAAAGTGCAGGTCATGAAGTACAGCCTTGTCTAACTCCCTGATTTGTGACAATTTTTGCGGAAGTTTTACCATTGTTCCTCACATTTTTTGAAAGGAGAAGAATTGTATCATTGTTATTATCTTGTGGATATATTTATACGAATTCATAAGCAATTAAAGACAATCAGAGATAAACTCAAATAGAAAAGCCAGCTTCAGACGTGTTAGGAGCTGATTCAGTAAGATGTGTTAGTGCTAGAAGCTCCATTAGTTATGCATTGTGTTTTCTCACAGCATCCTCTGCTACCTCGTGTCAACTTTACTCAGGATAATTAATCAGAAAGGGGGTCTATTTTAAGCTGATGTGAAGCAATGTAGCAATATTGTACGCATACCATGCTCCGCCTCACAGGAACAAGCGTTTCTCGTTTAATTTAATGTGTTTATAATGTTGGGCTCATGCTGCTAAGGTATTCCCGTAAATCACAGTTATTGGTAAAATTAGCCCTGGAAGGGGTACTCTAAACACGATAAAACGCTACCATAATAATCACCAGGCTCGGAACATATTTCAGGATGGGATACGAATTCCTGAGTCCTCATGAAAAGTTGCCTCCACGTTCAGATTTGAGACGGGTGCTACATCCCCTACATGCCCTGCTCGAGAATGTGAAATATTTAAAGGAGACAGCATATTCGCAGTAGTTCTTTACTTTGTATTTGTGAGGCAGTATTCAATAGGAAAGTTTCATCTGAAACACTAGTTTATCCTTTTCTGTGTATACCCGCTTGTGAACAGGGTAAATAAATAATAAAATGCGTTTTAATAAAAAATTTAGCACTCACATAAACCATTTCTCAAGGACGTACAGTAAGATTTTTTAAGGTTTCCCATTTTTAATCGTCTTTACATGGGATTTCATGCAAAAATTTTCATTTTCTCAAAAATTGCTCCAACTATTTTGTTTAAAATGCGACACATTTTAACATACTCGAATGATAAAATATGAACATTAAACTTTCTAAGAACAGCCTTTAAGCCCTCTTTTATGTAATCCTTAAAACGTAAAAAATTGACAAAATCTTACTACATAAAATGTGCTGTAGTTATGTTTCATTGAAGCACGTAGCACATGTCGTATTTCCTGTATCACTAAAGCTTCCGATTTGGCTATTCATTATTATTGGTTTTGATTTTCTAATGATGTTTTGGGGTTGTGTGGCCATACAAAGAAATTGGATTTCATACCTACCACCTTTCTAAAAATCTGGTTATAACTTTAGTGTAATTTATTTTCTTATATCTATAACGCCACGTACAAGACTGTAACGAAATTTTATCTCATGGAACAGAAAGGAAAAATAAGTTTTTGTAAAAATAGATTACACAAGAGCAACTGTTTGGTAATGTTTATATAGATTCTACAAATCATTCTTCTTTTTTTCCATCTGCAGACAAAAGTTTGCAATAAAGATTACATTAAAAGTTCATTATTGGTAGCAGAGGAACATAGAGGAAAAACTTTAATTTAATCTGCACTTCTCTCAGCCATTAATTAAAATTAATTAATGAAGTGAAATGGCCAATGAGCATAAAATTAGATCCCTATTACATATCTTGATACTCATAAAGCATTAAAGATTAGTATTAGTATTTTAATTCTACTTGCAATTGTTTATATTTCTACTACTTGCATACTTACTACTTACACTGAGCAGAGAAAATAATGTTTCCCAAGACCCGATACGGGAAAACGTGTTTTGAAACTCCTTGGCTTTAGAAGAAAGGTCTCTGTGTGCGCATTTATACTTACATAGATCAAAAACAAAGAGCGTTTAAACATCAAACTTCTAAAAACTTGTACCTTAAACATCAAAATGCTAAGTATTTAAATTCGTCTTCCAAGGATACGACAACACGAAAATTGTTAAAAATATATACCTATCCGTTACATGAATATTTTGAAAACCTTTATTTTCTCAAAAACTGGCCAACTGCAAGTATACTGACCAATTTGCTTTATGCTTAAGACACTAGCATGACAAATCAAATATATTTTTGAACTTATAGTAGCCTATGAAGTTCTCATTCTGGATAAATTTTGCATAACTACTGAGCCTAAGAGATAGACAAAGTCTGAAAATAAAACAAAAGGGGAAAGGAAATATAACAAAATATTCAATTTATATGAACTTTTTGTGGAGATAATTATTTCCTAGATATTTGCACCTTCAAAAACTTATACTTCTCTCAAACAAGAAGTCCCTGTTATATGTCTTTAAAGTACAGAGAAGGGATTATCAAGCCATCATATAGTAACCAGCTCTTGAAATAGGCTGATGGCCTATTGTATTCTCATTCTGCATGTAAGAAAATATGAATTAAAATCGTTTTACAAGCATAGTTCTCGATTAAGCTTTAGTAGAATAGACATTGTCACGTATATGGTTGAGGTATACGTGGAAACATATCAAATTCTGGAATCTTATTCAATGCTCACTTCCTGTGACTTGGCTCTTTTGGATATTATAAAGTCCTTAATTCTGCTGATTTATGAGAACAAATTTTGCCAAATTTCTCATGAGTTTAACTTATGACATCAGTTTCCTGTTTACTCATGTCGACCACGTACAGGTGACCAGACATGGACTTTGCTGACTAAAGTGATCTGAGTCACATAGACACCGAATTGCAGTTAGATTGTTTTGGAGGAATATAATCCTGCTTAGCTTTTGGCTGGGAAACGTCTATGATGAAGCATTTTTGTAGTCTTGGATTCAAATCCTATGAGCTGTTTTTTTCCTTTTTCGTGTTTAATTCCGGACGAAACATTCCACCTTACATCTTAAATTAAAAACGCAAATAGATTGCAACAGTACGTTATCTGGCATTTATCAACATATAATGAAATTATATAAATTTAGAGGCCACTGTAATGCCATCTGTAGTCAAATACAGAAGCAGAGTTAGGGTAGACTAGTCCCAATAACTATGAAGCCATAACTACCACCACACATCTGGCTCAAGGTGTCTACTAAAATATCTGTCGCAATATAGACACGTTAAATTAACATAAAATAAATAGAAAGATGGGTAAATTAGCTAAAAGAAGCCATTAAAATTGGAGTTCAATCGCTAAGGTGAATAAAGTAATTATTTGTCTTGGTATATTCTCAAGAAATTTTTTGAAGCAGCAGATACTTGAATATTTTTTTCTCATTGTATAGAAATAGTATGACGTTTGACGGAGATTGGGAATTATTTCTCAGGTTTTAGGTACACTCATCATGTCAAGGGTACGTTATTTAAGCCTATTTTATTTAGAGGCTTGGAACTCATTCATGGATATTGCTACATTACACTGAAATCAAAGTTACTCAAACAGTGAAATTGCATGAGTTTTTCGTATACAGTACACAGTTGAAATGATACAATAATTGACAACAGGCATGCAGTCTGGCAGATTGTCATATAAGAAATAAAGCTCTTTTGGAAAGTAATGTTCAATAAGCTGAATATTTTAGATTTATTGGTATTAATCAACTTAATTGAACTAGCAGAAATTATATAATATTAATTACATAAATTATTTCTAAAGCTTTGTTTCGTTGATAAAGTCTTATTTTCTTCATTCCACCGTAGAATCGCATTAAATTTCAAGTCGGTTAACCGCTTTACTACAGAACATGGAAGCTATCCTAAATTAATAAAATAATTCGGCATCCTCTCAGATGCCATAGAGTTAGATACAGTAAATCTGCACGCCCTAACATCCGCTGCAGAGGAAGCAGTAGTAATGGCATGAGAGACAGAAAACCGCACACATCCTACAAGCCAAGTGTAAATGAAGCACAAGCAGATTTTCTTTTAGTCTATTCTCCGTCAACGGCAGTTATCTGTCTGCCACCACCGCCGCGACGATACTGCTCTCCGGCGCCCTTAATTTATTATTTCTGACCCAAGCTGAATAATAAATGCTCCAAATGAAGTTTGCTCAGCTGTGGTAGCTTCATAACGTGAAACAGTTGCTAGCTGTGAGGTTGGTCAGACTGAAGCAGGGCTGTCCAACGTTCCTTCTAAGTATTACGCATACTCTGGAATGGCTTGCACTTCGGCTTACTCGTGTTTTGACGCAAATCTCTATTAATCTTTTACCGTGACGAAAATATACCCTTAAAAATGCACACTCTGGAAGCGCATATTTTTCGTATCCACGGTGAAAAACTTCTCTTTAGCTTTGTTCTACTGAATACTCTCATAATCAAGTCTCAGTTACTAAACATACATTAACAGCCGAACGATTATAAACAAGTATGTAGGAGCTAGACCTAAAAAGGTTCGAATTCCGAATATCATCGTTTTTATTGCAGAAATACGAAATGTATATTACGCACACAGTAAGACAATTTCCAATTGAGGTTTGCTTGACTTATGACCAGACATCGGAGCCCGTACACCTTTAAAGTTTACGAGTCTCGCAGTATAACTGCTGACGTCAGTCCCTAGGATAACACGCAGGGATAGTCCGGTTCGCAAATCGCAGCTTTTGTTTCATTACAACTACTGCTCGCCACGCAGGTAGATCTGCCTTTCAGAGAGTGCAAGGTGTTTGACATATTGTGTTAATAGCATTATATAATAATAACCACTGGCGCGACAGCCCTTAGAGGGCCAAAGCCTACCAACCCGACTGCCGTCCTCACGTCCATTTACTCACGGCAGAGGTGGGCGATCATCCATCCGATATGGGGAGGAGATGTGGTCAGCATCTCGGCATCCCCCAGCAGGGAATATTGGTTTCCGTGACCAGGGCCGCTTACCTAGCGTAAGCTCCTCACTTTCCTCACGATGCTGAGTGGGCACCGGTCCTATACCCGAGACCTAAAATCTCCACCACATGGGTGGGATCGAACCCGGACCGCTTTCCGTGAGTAGGGACCAAGGCATGCTGCCTTATCCCGCTAAGCCACGGCGCAGGACGTTAATAGCATTACTTTCACATAAATTATTGGACAATCTCCATTTTATAAATCAAACGTTTTGGGTATTACCAACAACCATTAAACAGCTTGAAGAATTTACTTTCGAGGTGTCTAAAAGTATTCGAGGAGTTTTCTGCAAAAATTAACAATATAGAGAATGTACCACCTACCAAACGAACAAAAAATGAATTGTCCAGTATTCAATACAAAAATACTGGATTTTCAGTGCTGCGTAGTATATGAAATAAGCATAAGTCTTGGGCAAACACATGAAAATGATTTGTACTATTCATATGTACCACTAACGTCATGTGACACTGAAGGAACCTTCTCCCAATATTTTACAGTGTTTCAACGACAGGTGCAGAAAATTCACATTGGAAAATTTAGGAATGATCATTGTTCTTTACTGTAATTCCCGCAACGAAAGCAATGAGAACGATGGCATATTATTGTAACTTAGGTTACATTTTGTATCGGTACCGGAGTGTACACACACAGCCCATCGGTATACTTGATGAGACAGGCGTTTGTTGATGCTACGCTTGGCCTTGTATAGTACCGGTGCGCGTATACTGATTGCTAAGGTGAACGGGATCCGATGTCTACTTATGACATTTATGCTCACACATAAAAACTGAAACAATCTACTCTGTTTTTAAACTAACTTAAATGTTTTATTCCTATATGTAAAATAAAATAAAAATGGAAATTGAAATTGACTTAGTATCAGTAATTGACTTTTATTACTGCCCTCATTCTATGGGGCATGGATAAGAACAAATGCCTAAAGAAATTAGCATGAGAGGAAACTTCGCATTATGTGCCAGCACCGTTCATAACAGATGAATGAGCTCGAGAGTTTAAATGATCAATATTAAGACAACTTTCTGATAAAATTGCATTTATTTTAAAATCGAAAGGAATATCTTATTTGAATTTTATAGATGAATGGTTTAAAATATTATTATTTATTTTCTGCAAGAAAAACATGAGGTATTGCTATTTAAGTAGCAATAATAAAAAGTAATAGCTAATCATTTTTTCTAAGGCTGTATGTAGCTTTAGATAAGTACCCTGACGTTTATAAAATATAACTTATCCCCTTAAATAGCGACAGTTTTTTTCTCCTATGTAAAGTTTCCACCTTCAGGTGCCTAACCAACTTTTGACTCCACCTAGTCAGTAGCACTCTGACCAGCCTGAAAAATAACTCAGAGGCACAAAATAGGAACCAGGGAACGATATTATAATCTATGTGAAAAGAAAGGGCGTTGAGATATTGCCCACTATGAGTTTCACTGAATTGGTACTCAATGAAACACTAAATAGTGTATAGGTGTGCCAGGTGTTCCCTTCAGCAGAGACGATCGTAGAGAAGTGGTGTAATGAGAAGTTGTCCTGTGTTGGAACACTGCCACAACTCCATTCTAAATTTTGAAAATATGGACATGTGTTAATACAATACAAGTATGCATTAAATGACAAACCACATCAAATGATTTACTCGTTATTTGTCACACAATAGGACAGTGGCCACCACCTCAATGCACAGTGTGCACAGTAGGTCGTGCAAGTTTACCCGTTGTACGTCGGAATAGTCTATCGTGTACTTCGCAGCCTTCAGAGCAGTGGCGGAATGCCGATCTTGCAATTTAAACGCACAATTGACTGTGCAATAACAATAATCGAATTGCCATATGAAGGATATAATTGTTATATACATTGTTTTAATTGTTTCTTTCATTATAATTCAACTATGTACCTTTATTTTAATAAAAAACAAATGAACAATAAATTGATAGTTTAAACTAAATGAAAATAATCGACAAACTATTTACAATACAACAGTATTAAATAACAGCTCGAAGAAAAGTAATAAGCACAACATATTCATCAGAAGTGTAACTTAGTTTTCTAGATTTTTGTTGTCTCTTTTGACACACTAGTTTTTCAAATTTAGGTATCAATATTTGTGCAGCAGCTAGTCTAAGATGACATTTTTAGTTCCGATCCGACAATTGAATTCTGCAGTTGTTTTTGTTTAATTTCATTAGCGAAAAAAATTGCTCGCGCGCGCACACACGCACATGTGTGTGTGTGTGTGTGTCTGTGTGTGTGTGTGTGTGGGTGTGTGTGTGTGGGTGTGTGTGTGGGTGTGTGTGTGGGTGTGTGTGTCTGTGTGTGTGTGTGTGTGGGTGTGTGTGTGGGTGTGTGTGTGGGTGTGTGTGTGTGGGTGTGCGTGCGTGCGTGCGTGCGTGCGTGCGTGTGTGTGTGTGTGTGTGTGTGTGTGTGTGTGTGTGTGTGTGTGTGTGTGTGTGTGTGTGTGTGGATCCGATCATACTCAGAAAACGAGCGGCATTTCTATGTAGTCGAGGAAATATATTTCTTGGAAAATGTGATTAGAAATCACTCAAACTAACTCTATTTTGGATTTTTTTTCATATGATGATTGCACTGCAAATCGATAAGTTCAAGTTGAAATTCAGATGGAACGTTATCAACATCTGTAGAGTAAGTCTCAGCAAATATTTGGAAAATTAATTCTAATTGCACCACGCTTTGAAACCTTTTCTGAAATTCTTGGTTCAACTCTCTTATAATTTGAACATATTCTTACAAGTCCATGACCTGAACAAACTGCTGGACAGTTGAGAGCTTTGGGCAATGTACCAAGTTCTTTGAGGTTAACTGCCTTTCCCATAAGGATAGTTTCATTTTGAATGCTCTAATACTATCACTTTCTATGAAAAAAAAAACACTCTTCCCATGAAGGCATAAATGTAGGAGTAGATGTCCCACGTGTCACAGAACATTCTCCAACCGACATTATGTTTACGAAAACAAACCGCAAAAGACGAGACAACACTGGTTTTCTCACAGTGAAGTCGCACGGCACTCGTGGCAGTACACAGTGCTACGTAATTTGTTCTAGCACAAAATCGATCGACTCGGTGACCGATGCAATAGGATGAAAGCTTAAATCTCAAAATATTTCTGAAGTTTTATAGAATAGAATAACTATATATAATAATACTTATAAACTTATCGGGAAAATGAACAAATGTGCTAAATACTTATTTTTTATGTGTACTTATATGCAGTACATTGCAGCATTTTTGTGTGATACAAAATAGAATATTAAAGGGCTCATTGTTCCCTAAATGGCCGACCAACGTAACTGTGTACAGCAATGTTCAAACACTGGTTAGAAGACTGATTTTGTGTTGTAAGTCTACGAAACGGGACCACTAGCTTTACTCCTATTTTAACGAAGCCGTGCTAAGAATGTTTACGCCTGGAAAAGTTCATGCCATCCTCCTATTTTGATTCCGTGAACTCGGGAACCAGAGTGTCGCATATTCCTCCTAGACTAAGGAAGATATCCACTAAAGTATGTGAGATTATATTTCATTCGTTTTCATTGCAAACTTGATAGCGAGCGTAGTATTGCGTAGTAATATTCCGTATTATCTGGGTTATCATTAATAGATAAGTGTTGTATTAGCAGTTTTATGTGAAAAATTATGTATAAATTAAAAATATATTAATGTTGTTATAAAATAAATGTAAAAGCGTGAATATATTTTTCAGTGTAGTAACCTAGGTATCCTAAAACGATATGCAGCTTTCATTTTTTATTTATTTTAATTATTCAGGGTGATCCAGTCTCATTAATCCGGATAAACGGGGTCCGTGAATACTATGCAAAACATGTTTCACTTAAAACACATGCTTTGTGTGAAATACCTGTACCATTAACTTTCCAAGACATTCGTTGTTACTGGTTCACTGTTCATTGCACTACTATGTGAGGAAGTAAGACTAAAAATTGAAATAGATCACATGTGAATTTGGGTGAAAACTTGTGAGTTTCATAATATTACTTAAAGTGTTAAGGCAAATTCTTTTATTTCTAGTGATAACCTTGAATGCAGCATATAATGTACCTCAGTGATTGCCTTGCGGCTCTCATGTTGAGGGTCTGTGGTTTTGACTCCTGTCTCTGAGTGGCTATTTTAAGTCAATCCTATTCAAGCTTTGACTACTTCATACGAAATATGTCGAAAGACACGCGTAATTCGTAGCCCATATAAATTCCTCCATCGCAGGTAAAATACTCCATTTTCTGGGTGACACTGCCTGAGAAATGAATTCAGTTCAACGCTTGGAGAAGTGAGGTTACCCCTTAGACGATGTATGGGGAGTGTTAGGAGAGAGTTGCTTCTCCCTTGTAGCCATAACTAAGTGTGTAATACCTTTGCTTCAGCAAGTTTTATATTCTCGAATTACATAAAGTTAATAAGAATACACGAAAGAAAAGAAAAGAAGGTTTTGGAGTACAGAATACCAGGTGCCTACAGGTATTTTTTTTTTTAATTCAGTGATAAGGTGTACCTTCCAACAAACAACCTCTGACTGCTCGTATGATTGGTTTAATGGCAGGATGTTCACCGATTGCTCGTTTCCTATCGTTGCTATGGAGAAGCAAAGGCAGGAAAGTTCACGGTCCAATGCTCTCACGGTCCAAATTACTTTCCAATTGCAACTTGCAGATTGCGCTCAATAAAACAACTGGGACAGCCGTAGTCATTTTATAGAAGCTTTTACAGCGATCCTCTAAAGCAGAGCTTAATAGGGATTGGAAGACCACAAAGGAAATTCATTAGACAAGTAAATACCAGTTTTACTTTCGTATTAATATTTAAAGGAATTTTCATACAAAATGTCATTCTATTATCAGAGTCATTTGAAAAGTACTAGAAATAGCTACCGAGTACATTAGCAGTTTGGTTTACCACTATCAGTGTTCTGGAAACATATGTGAATAACAGTCTTCAAACCATGGGATAGCTGGATTTTATTGTAAAAACGTGTGTATAGGGTTACACGGCAAATATGGAACACCATGCAGTCTTTAAGCACTTTTCAAGTAAGTGTGAATGTAAGAGAAATTTATAATTAATACCCATAAACAGAACACAAAGTCATTCTCAGACATTATTTTCAACCATTTTCAGATAAATCACGGATTTCAGCTTGATCGTAAAATTTTGGAAGTTGACGCATGCAGCTGAAATTCGGCACAACAAAAATCTTGAATAACATACAGGACATTATTTTTAGGGTATTTTTTAATGAAGTTCCGAAGCTCTGAGTACTGTTAGATCAGCCTGTATTTCACATTTTGAGAGGACAGTTGGATATGGAAACACATATCTGCAAGAAATGTAACAGCATTGCTAACTCCGGAATAAAAAGCTAATTAGAATTTAAATGTCTGAGAAAAAATTGATTCTTTTTCAGAGAGATAAAGGTTTCTTGCGTGAATTACAAGCAAAACTGCAATGTAAGCAATGTCATAATCATAGTGAAGATTGGATGTCCGTTTATTGAGACTCCAAGGATGTGCTGTTAAATTATTATAGCCACGAAAACTGTATCACCAGATTACACAATCAATTCTGTTTTCTTCTGGACTAATTGGATACTAAAATATGTGAAGAAATATCCATTTTGCAAAGTACTCTGACGGGACGTCCGTCAGACTAATACTCGTCTTCATACATATTACGTAATAGCGAAAATCAAATAAATGGTGTCATACCCACCTTATTAATCTAAGTTAACTCAATCATACTTCTACCTGTTATCTAAATTGAGATAAATGCTAAGAGCAATGATGTAAAAGTAGACTACTGTAACATAATGAATGCATTCCTATATTTCCTTTAAGTGAAAATAAGGCCTTCTGAACGTAGCAACCTCGAGGCCCGTAGGCAACGGGTTGAGGATCAGGGGTTTCCTGATCAGAGAAATTCCGGGATGAGTGATCAGCCCATCGCCGGAAGTGAAAGTGTGAGAGAGATGAGGTGATAGAAAAGATGATGATGGAGTAATTGGAGGTGGAAACTGGAGGACCCGGAGAAAACCCACTCCAGCGTCATGTTGTCCACCACAAACCTCACTCTGCGGTCTCCTGTGGTCGAACGCGGGCCCCAATGGTGAGAGCCAAGCGGTTTAAGCGCTTAGCCAAGGCGTGGCCTCTGTCAACATGAAGTAACGTTAAAGCCGATACCTACCACTAGATATAGCGACACCATCGGCACCTTCACCATATTTAACGAGGTTAAGAGTTAGCTTGAGTCATGGTAGCAGATTACGTCTGGCAGGGAGTGGCAGTAATTGCTGACTTGCAACTCTGGTTCCAAAATTTAGTTCATTTACATTTTACGTTAAAATGACCACGTCACCATGGTTTAATTATATAAAAGTATCAATTTGCACAAGAAAAACATACCAGCAAATCATAATACAGTTTGGGGTGCGAATGAGATATGACGTACCATGCTTTGGTGTGTCTGATTCGTAGCTAAGATTAAAATGAAGTATTACAGAATTAATTTGAGCGTATACACGTAAGTAAGCGCTTGGCTGATGTACACTAGTATCAGTCTTCAGCTGTTAATAAACAAAACGGAGATAACAAAATTTGAACTTATAGTTCTTTTAAGCACTACTAGAAACAAGATTATAAAGCCACTGCCGCACCTCGAACAATATGTGAAGTGGAAGCAGAAGGTGATACATTTTTCCGTCAAGATTAGATTTATTGTGCATATTCCAAAATTTTACAATTTACAACTTTTGGATACATTTATTTGTCTTTACTTTGATGCTCCCTTGGTTTACATCGCACCCTGGTCTTCTGCTCTGCCAGGTAGCTCTTAACCTCTATTCCTCCTTGTTACTTAATTAGCCCCATTCTTCCTTTCCTATATTATTTACATTTCTGGTCCATTTTTCTTTTACTTTCTTCCATTCTTCTCCCTCATTTTTCTTTCTTATATCCTTTACATTTCTGGCTCATTTTTCTTTTACTTTGTGCAAGAACTCACCAATACTTCTTACTTTCTTTTCCTCCCTGCCCGTTTACATTTTTATAGCTACTATCCTCTTCTCTACCTTCTCCTATTTTTCCTCCCAAACCTTTTTTCTCCATATTTCAACCTCCTCGCATTCTGTTACATAGTGTTCTATGCTTTCTTTTCCCTCACACAATTCACAAATTCCCTTTTCCCTACCTCTTATCCCTCTTAGAAATATTATTCCTGTTCTCATCCAAGCTAACCCTTCTCTCTCTTGCCTATTGCAATAATCTACATATGCTTCTCGTCCCCAATTTCTTTTTATTTGCTTGTAAAATTGTAATGATTTCATATTTTCTAGACTTACCCATATTTCCTGTCTTTCTATATATTCTATTCTGCATTTTACCAATTTACCCACATCGCGTGTATTCCTTTCCTCTAATCTCCATATATCTCCCATTCCTATTTTTTCCATAATTCCTCCTATCTCTGACCACCAACTATTTGAGTTCTCTAAACCTTTTTGCTGTCTCATGCATAATTTCATAATTTTCCCTTCTTTGGCCAAACACCTATACCAAAATGTTATTATTCTTTCCATTATTATTCCATTCCTTCTTGTCTTTCCTAATTCTACTAAAGCTACTTCCCTTGTTGCTGATCTTGGTAAGCCTTGTAGCTCTTTACAGAATCTTCTGTAGTTTTGGTCGACCGTTTTGTTTACCTCTGTGCCCCCCCCCCAGATCTCCACTGCATACAACATTTTGGATTCAATTATTGCTTCATAAATTCTTTCTAACTAATTGGTTTTTATTTCTAGTTTATATTTGCATATTCTTATCCCAGTCATTGCCGCCCTTCCTTTTGCTTCAATTTTTCTCCTGTGTGCTCCCCACCTTCCATTGTTATTCAACCTTACTCCTAAGTATTCAAATTAATGACCACTTCTATCATTTTGCCATTTAGTACCCACTTTTCATCATTTTTTAGTTTAACTCCCTTCTTGAAGACCATACCTTTCAATTTATTTATGTTTATTTTTATTCCCCACTCTTCACAATATTTCTGGATTTCATTTATTGCCTTCTGCAATCCTACTACTGTTATAGATCCTACCATTAAGTCATCCGCATATAGCAGTCCAGGAATTTCTTTGTTTGCTATTGCCGGACAGTGCTGATTCCAGTATGGAGTTGGTATTCTAAATATGACACCGCATGTCAGCAAGCGTGGCAGATAATGGCTCATGCGAGACCTGGTTACCATCCTGATTTATTACCGTACTGCATACTCTAGGTCGCGGTGCTTTACCTGAAATAAAACACCCTGGATTTAGGCAGCCATACGCGCGTCGAAAACTCGCGACCGAGGGAGAGAAAAAATGAATTAAATTACCCACATCCGCTTTTGTCTTCCCTTTTGCCCGATTTCACCAACGGATGTTAAGACTTAACACGAGTTTAGCAATAGTTAAAACAAAAATTTTATTTCACCAGCAAGTGTCAGCTAAACACTTGTGTTAAATCTTTTGTTAAACTAACAAGCCAAATTTCTGGTGATAAGTCCATAAAAATTGTAAATGGTCAAAATGATGGACATGAACTCAGCTGTGGATGTCGATTTGCTATATTTAAGACCGTCTAAATGACATTCGTAATAGAGTACGGCCGATGAGCAGAAATGATTTTGAGGATCTATCAGAAGAAACTTTTCTACAGTGGTATAGTTGTCGAAAGAAGTTGCTATGAAGGTTACTGCGGGAGTACAAAAGAGGTTAAAACATGCATTGAAAGGAATATGCCGATCTCAGCCTTTGCTTCAAGTATTAATAAATTTGCGATTTTATAATTCATTGAATTCTGTGGATAATACACTGTCCCCCTCCGTCTTGAAATGTTTCAGTAACTTGCCTTTATTTGCACCTCGTTTTAAGTCTACGTAATACTGACGAAGTTGTTTGGTGCTTGTAGTAGTGACACATGCACTTGAATTAAACTGGTTTCCATTTTTTCCCACGTCATATCTTTCTCCTTTACATTCAACCCATCCGTCCTTATATTTTTCACCATATCCTCACACTTCATCACCAATTCAATCAACAATTCTTTCTCCACCGATGAGAAATTTGTCTCACGGCTTTTGCTTACGATTTTGTTTACCCGCAATTTTGTCAGCTGTGTGTAGACGAAAATTAAAACAAAAGCGCATCGCAGTATGTTCTGAAAGTAATATGACTATCCTTCGATAGCTGTAATATTTGCAGGTTTTTTGGCGTTAACACGTGGTTGTTAACATTTTCATAAAACATGTTGGTGAAATGCAAGAAATTTAACAGTAGTGTTACCGCTGTGACAATTGTTACGTTACATTTGTTAACGTCGATTTTTACATCTGTTGGGGAAATTGGGAATTTGTGTAATAAATAGCTGACTCTAGGAAGTAAAATACAGAGATGTTTGTCACCGAAATCTGATATTCTGCGGCGATTATAAAACCCCACATTTAAACTGACCTCTTGCAAATAATTCGGATTAAACATAGTCGACAATATCCCCGATATACCTACGCTCATTTCTCTTTTTAATTTATATTTATCCAGTGCTTACTATAGCAAGCATGGAAGAATAGCATTCAATGGAGCGTAAAAAAACTACGAACGAACATCCAATTTGATCTGACCCTTCAGCTATTCGAGAACTATCTGTGTAAATGGATTTTCCCTGATCTTGAAAATATGAATGTTAGGTAGATATAGGCTCTACGGTCTCCAGACTCATTTGAGTACAATTGCAGTCGTTCATCTTCAAAAACATCTACCCATTAAAGGACTTAAAACCATGTTATAATGTGTAAAATAGTAATGAATCTGGCGAAATTTCATATCCAAAGACACTCGAAAGGCCTTGCTTTAGTTTTGTTTAAAACGCCTCTAAATGTTCTCATGAAGACCCCACAGAACAATGAGATTCATAATATAAACTTTCGCTATTCTAGAGCCCTGGAAAATGTGAGGCGAATCAGTATTTTTAATCAAGGCAATTTTCAAACTTACTACACTGAAGATCAAGGCTATCTTTCAGTATTAAGATAGCCACTTTTCATATAGAGTTTCTAAACCACCTTCCCCACCAAATTTCTTCAACCTAAAGGTTGGTCGCTTGTTTCACAGGTCATATGTTTCACCGATCGCTTTTTCGGAATGAATCGATAAAATCGACGAAGATCTGTACAGGTCCTGTTATTCAATTGTACACAAAAATATATGTTAAACAAGATATTCCCTGGTCAAATTCTAAACGTACGCTTTTCTCGTAGAGCCCGGAGTTGTAAAATCAATAAAAATCAATTCACTTAAGAAAGAATGGATTACAAAGCTCAAACCCAGAGTAAACTATCAACGTGGTGAACTTTGAGGCCTCTGCAGATTTAATCGTAATGAGTTTCCACTGGACATACAAAAACCTACGCAAAATGCAAAAGGAAACAGGCATGGTAAGGAAATGAAGTTTCGAGATAGCTAGGGAATACTCAAATAAACAGGAGCATAATTAGGTAATTAATGGCCCTAGTCTTGGGACTGCTAATTAATTTTAATATTCAGTATGCTCTTCTGGAGCCATTATCTAACTCTAAAAAGAGTCATTAAGGGAGAATTATAAGCGCTGCTGAGTCACAATTTTGTGACGCACATTCTCTCCACATTGGCTACTCAGCACGTTTTAAGAAGCAAGTCCAAGCTAAATTTAAGGACAATACCGCAGCCTTTTAAGCTGCTTCTTTATCGTGTGCCATGTAGGCTAGTTTAGACAAGATTGCTAATAAAGTGTTGCTTTAGAACCGTGTTCCTGTTAACTGAACAATTGCAGCATAATGACTCTAGAAAGCATACCTATCCAATTTACAATATATGTAATTATACAATATATAATAATATTAGCATATTATTATTTTTATTGTTGTTAAGTAGGTAGAGTAGGGAAATTATTGCATTCCACACAATTTGGTATTTAGGTTTCACCCAAAATACGTACGTGTTTTGACATCCTCTGAATATCAAACGCAGTTTTCAAAAATGGTGCATCTGTGTTTGTAATCAGTAGGGCCCGGAAGTTGTTGACCTATAAAGTCAACAATAATGCCCTTAAAATATAAAAAGTGCATATAAAATATAAAAAATGACCTAACAAAAATGAACAATTTCTTTCATAATAATAAATTAATAACTATCACAGACAAATAATAATACATATGGTTCGAATAACCACATTTTAAAATTAACTTTTTTAGTAAATAATGCAATTATTGCTACTAAATAATAAATTCAAAATTCATCATATCATTTTCAATTTGATAAAATATATGTTTCCGCCAAACTCCGAAACACTCTTTAAAACGGGACGCAGTTGATTGTTTTTGTTTCGGCATTTCAATTCCACAACACAACAAATTTACACACCTCACAAACTACTCTCCTTACTGCGACACTTCTAGCTCCTGAAGCCCTGACCAATGCAATCTACCGTATTGTATGATGTAATCGGCGATTCTTCAAATTGATGCGTCATAAGTTCATCAGCACTGTTAGGATGCTGACCTGTGTTAATTACATGTATACCACACTTACAAAGTTACTATTTCATAAAAGATTATAATATAAATGAACTTTTAATCACAGATTATTTCAGATGAAAATGTCCAATAAATTCGCGAAAAGGAAAGAAAATGACCGGAAAATGCATCTAAATGTTAAAAATTGAATTTATTATAAATTGTGGAAAAATGCATTTTGATGACCTATAAAAATCGTATATGATATATATGATATATATATGATATATATATATATATATATATATATATATATATATATATCACGCATTTGTTTCAGAATGCACTTAATTTCCAATATACATCGTCTGTGGCTACTCAGTATAAGATGACTTTTCATCAAAATCCGTGCCCTAGTAATCAGCATTAGTAAAACACAAGTTAATTACCAAAGTTGGTATTTATTACATCTATATCAATATTTATATTAATATTCAAACCTTTCAAGGATGTGACATAAAGGCTTTCAAGAAAATCTTCCACTGCATTTTACCAACTACTTACAGTTTCACACACTTTTTAAAGAGTTTGGTATACATTTGGCTCCTCAAAATAAATAATATAAAGAAATATGTTACACTTTTCTACAAAATATAACATTTCGATAGTAGAACATCAGGCATTTTTTAATTTAATTGTTCAGATTTACACCAGATTTGCATTGGAAGGACCAAGCCTAATTTAGATACCAGAATGAAGAAGTATTTTAGATATATTAGGTATAAGCAGATTGATATATCAAACTTGGTATATCATTTTTAAAATTTAACCATGGAATAAATCCAAAAGTTAAATTATTAAAGAATTAAATGAACCGATATTATTTTAAAAAACATATCTCGTAATGAAGTCTGAAATACTTCCACCCATTCTGTCTTTAGGTTTGTAATATTTTAAGAATTTGGTAATAAAACTATTCATCTCTTAGGTTCTGTAACGATACCAGGAATAAACAGACTGACGATGCGATTAGGGATTTGCGAAATAATCTGTTGAATTCTGTGAAAAATTCATCAATTTTCTTAAAAATATAAGTCAAGCTTGTGTCAAATAATAAATTTTATGGCAATATTTCTTACTTCACTGTTATCTTGTTTTTACGTACTTATAGGTCTTTTTTAACTTTGATTTTCTCAAAAATATGTCTTGCAATTTCGTTTAAAATATCACTTGATAAATGAAATGTACATCTTAAATTTTCTTGGAATAAGCAGTGAAGTCCTCTTCATTCTGGATAGCTTTTGATAAACTTTAGGAGACAAGATAAAATCTTACTGCACAATGTAGATGTTGTTAAATCTCACAATGTGTTTATAGAGATAACTATTTTGAATAATCTTTATTACTTTATTAGATTCAAATACTTATAATTTTTGGTTTTTCTGTGTCCCGAACATGCAAAGGGAATGGAATTTCAAAGATATCTCATAGGACCAGCTCTTAAAAGATTAAATATCGCTTAAATTCTTCTACTGCGCTGTACGCATAGTGTCAGAGTATCAAAGAGTGTGCTATAGTGGCAGAGAAAGTTACTGAGCGTAATATCAGTTTTCTTTTGTTGAGAAAATTGCTCCTTTTGTGTATTAGTATAGATACTATCCTTTACTAACGTCGAAAATCAATTATTTTAAACATTTTCTGACAAGCAAATAACTTATTTTCAAAGTATAGAGTATTAGACTGTATGATCTTGAGCCATCCTGCAGGGATGTTTATTATCCCACGATGGTACCAGTCTCTGGTTTTTGATGCGAAGTATTCTGTGACATCCACTTGCACTGCTTTAATGTTATCAAAATTTATTCCAAACAGAAAATGAGTGATAGATCGAAAAAGATGACAATCTGATGGAGCGAGATCAGGGATGTAGGCTGGGTGTGGTAGCGGCTCCATTCCTCTCAATTCCTAAATTTTTCCCATTGTTGTTCATGCAGTGTGGGGTGTTACACTGTTCAGTTACAATAGAACTCTATTTCGGTTAACATGCTGGATATCTCCGTCTCAAATTGTCATAAACTTGTTCCAGTTGTTGTGAATAAATATCCGCATCACTCGCCCGCTCGTTTGGAACAAACTCCCAGTGAACCACACTTTCAAAACTCCACCAGACACACATTACTTCGGGACCGAACTGATATTTTTTAACAATGACTTTGGGAGTTTGGCGGGTATCAAGCCACTGTTTCGAAGCATCAGGATTTCGGTAATATAACCATTTTTCATTACAAGTGACAATTCTCCTGACCAATCTATCATCCATGGGATTACGGATAAGCTAACGAGAAATATGCATTCTACGTCCAGCCTGTTCAGGTGTCAGTTCATAAGGTACAAATCTACAGCTTCCGTGTGATTTTCCAAGTGTCCTAAGGGCACTGGGAGGTCGATAGGTTTCAAAAATGCATTTTTGTTTTTAATATTAAAAATTATGTAATTCTTCAGCTTTAAAATGATATGTATAACATAGGTTGTCAGCTGGTATTAAAATCCTTTAATTCGTCAATTTAAACATGGCGGCGTAATGATACACCTAATTCCTGAGAATGGTGCTTAATCTTTGATCGTGATTTCCCAAAACCTTGATTTTTCACACTTTAGGTGCATGTTTCTCAAAAACTATAAAAGATATTGACACAAAATTTGTAGTGGTTATTTGTCAATGTTTCTTGAACACATTCGGCTAACATTTATACTCATGTGATTTATAAAATGGATGAAAACAAATATTCAGTCCTTGAAAATATGATATTTTACTCAAAACTAATTAACTTTTCATGCACATAGTATAAACTTTATGTGATTTCCATTTAGCCGATATTATAAAACTGTATCTTAGGTTATTTAGGATAAAACTTGGTGCTTGTAGCTTTAAATTTCTACAAGTAAACTGCATCTGAAATATAGGGTGCAATATTTTTGTCAGGACACACGGTGTGATTTATGCCCCTTTTGCATAGACGTATGTGAACGTAATTTCTACAAGTAAACTGCATCTGAAATATAGGGTGAAATATTTTTTTTCAGGACACCCGGTGTGATTTATGCCCCTTTTGCATATACCTATGTGAACGTAATTTAAATATTGTAACAGGAGCGTTGGAGCACCCTGTAACCAGCTGGGAACGGAAGGTAGGGGACGACCGCGTTAGCCACACCTCTCCCTCGTTTGTCTTATAGTGGTGACAGCCAGTGGTCGGAAAGAAACATAATTGTGCGTCTGTTTTCCTTCCACCTGTTTCTCGATCTTTCGTTTACTAGAACAATCTTGCAAACACTAGAAACCGGCGATATTCCGATATAAAGAGGGTTACAGACAGACAGAGTCAGTCAGTTGTTGTGCTGTGTTGAGTTGGTCAATCAGTTGGTTAGTGAGTGTGAGCGAGAAGACAGTCGCAGTTCTTGGTGTAAGAGTTAGTCAGTGACGTGTTAATGAACGAAAGGATTGTGCAACGGAAGACTGTACGAACTGTGTATGAGTATCGGAGTTTATGTAAACGCGAGTACAAGGAAATTGTAACGAACGAACGGGTAAATTGTAATTGTGTGCAGCAAGTAATTTTGTGTAATTGGCAAGTGTTAAACTGTAAGTCGGTGGAAATAAAGAACATTGTTGAGTGGTGTAATTGGACTTTTTATCCACGAACCCACAAAGTCACAATATACAACAGTTAAAAGCACGGAGCCTTATACAGTAATCATACCGGATTTCAATTTCTGATAATGTTTAGTTTTCTATATATTCAAATTTTAATATTGGTAAAAAATAGCATTGTCTGCGTAAAAATAACCTCCCAGTGCCCTTAATGTGGCGATATATGGTTCCCTTTGATGCATCCAGTTCTTCTGAAAGCCTACGTGTACTTTTGGTGGATTTTCTCGCAAAACTTGGCGTGTACCCTCAATATACAGTACTTTTGGTCATCCAGAATAGTAAATCTTTAGTGTTTTCGTCTCCATTGTTGAAAGGGTTGAACCATCTTTGTGCCACACGCTCACTAAGGACACCTATTTCCACTTCACATATTCTTCGAGCTGCAGCAGCGACTTTATAATCATATTTCCAGTAGTGCCTCAGGACTCCAAGTTCAAACATTGTTATATCCATTTTGTGATTGTTTATTAACAACTGAAGACTGGCACTTGCTCACAATTTACACAACATTAATCATGGCATCCTGTAAATGGCATTACCAAAGCAAACCAATAACTTCCCAAAACAAGAAAATAAAAAAAAGACTTTACTTAGGACATCACCTAATATTAAGACATTATTCTACACTCATTGCAGACAAAAACAGTTTTGGCATATTATCTGAAATGACTATAAAAGCTGTAAAACTTGAAAAATGTCACCTGTATATGCTTAAGATCAGCCGAGTACTGCGACGTTATGACAGTGTCCAACAAAGATAAAGTTGCGCTATTGAGGAATTAGAAACAAATGCAATTTCCACGTAATTAAATACACAGTCCAAGCATTAGAATCTGAGTCAATTATGTGCGCCAACTCTAATTCCCAGTAATACTCCGCAGCAGAAGAAAGGCCAGTCGAGTCCATTCACGATACATGCGTACGCGAATATTACCATACAGCCAGAGAGCCATTGTTGTCGAGCTCTCTTGTTCTGGAAGCTGTCCACTTTTCCATTCATCATAATAATCGCTAATACCTCAGCCATTCTAACAATCTCTTTCTACAGTTCTTTTAAAGTAATATGTGGATCTCTCTTTAAGTCAAGCTATTTCAGGTTTCGTTATTATAACTGATGTAGCGTGCCTTGTGTGCCTAACAAAAGTTTGCAAAACGTTCAATAGTAAAACCTACAGCTCTGTTCGCTTTAGTGTGTAACTGCGAGGACTATCTTTTACATTGCCTCTACCCTCATTGTCCCTCTCCATCAATCTCCCTCTGTACCCCAAATCTCTAGGATTCTCCACTCCCACTCCGACACCTCTCTGAGCAACCTGCAGTTAAATGCACTGAAATGTGTCTAGATTTAAGCCTTCCTATTGAATTTTTTAAATTTAATGTTGGTAGAAACGATTTTCCAGGTACGTCCAGAAAGCAGGTTCTGTTTGGTAATCAAATTAAATTGTGCACAAATACAGAAAAATCATTTATTGCAAACATTCTACAACTCTTAAACTGCTTTTCCACATAACTGCCGAAATTTTGCATCTGTATACCTTCTTCATAGAAGTTTGCCGCCTGTGTCTTCAACCAGTTGGAAACATTTTCTTTCAGCTCTTCGTCTTTGTTGAAGTGTTGACCGCCAGGGAAAGATTTGAGATGCAAAAACAGATGAAAGTCGCTAGGCGCGAGGTCAGGGCTGTACGTGGGGTGGTCAAATACGTCCCAGCGAAATCCCTGTAGGGTCAAAAACTGAAGTGCACTACCCACCCGTTTTGTTTTGAGTTACTCAGTAAGAATCTTTGGCAGCCAACGTGAGCAAAGTTTACGACATTTCAGTTTTTCGGTAACAATTTCATGAACTAGTGTTCGTGAGCTTTGGGGAAATTCCATAACGAGAGCAATAATTGTAAAGTTGCTATTTTCCTGGATCTTTTCATTAATAGCGTGAACCAGTTCTTCTGTAACCAAAGATGGACGCCCACTTCGTTCTTCATCATTCACTTCACTACGTCCTTCATTGAACTGTCGGACCCATCTTCTCACCATTGCATCACTCATCGCATTTTGTCCATAAACATCGCAAATTTGCCGATAAATTTCAATTGGTTTCACTTTCCTAGCATTCAGAAAACGAATCACAGATCTGGTTCACAAGGGGCGGGATTTTAAATCAACACCGACATTGTAAACAAGCACAACAAAGCGTACGTGGCTGACAGCGATCTCACAATGGCGCACGTTTCTTCTCCTTGATACAGAGCATCTACCGCGCATGTGAAGAACTGCAATCGCAGCGCTGCAGCGGAGATAAATTGAAACAGAACTTACTTTCTGGACGCCCCTTGTATCTTGTCCTATGCAGCCCTGAGTAGTTCAACACCAAAGCGAAGCCTAGGTGAGCGGTGAAAGGGGAGAAGTGTCAAAGCACTTCGCCTGATACCTGGAAGATATACACACTAACCCCTGGATGAGTTTGACTTATATTGGACTGATGTCAGAACAGCCAATTTGCGAAGTCTTTGAGGCCCAGAAGGAGGAGAAATCTGGCACACGAAACGTAACTTATGAAGACAACTGAGTTCCAGGTGGTGCAGGTATTGGGAAGTGAGAATGTTTCAAGGTTTGTTGTGATGTGTGCGTATCATAAGGATTGGTATTGTCTCTCGGCTAGCTCTGTATGTCCTCTCGTTGTTAAGTAAGCAGTGAGATCTGTATCCCAGGGTCCAGCGTTGTAAAGGTACACATAAGTCAATGACTCAGCTGAGATGGTTTCTCTCCTTCGCTTATTTTCCAGTTAATGACGTCTGACTGACTTCTGCACCCTGTACACAATTTGCATTATGTAGTGTCGCCTGGAAATTTCTCTCTACTTCTACGATCTTAAATTCTGCACACTGCATCATAGGGTATCTTTTCTTTGTAATTGTTCGTTTACAGGATACTGAATACCAACACGAAGTTTACGTCTAAACTAGACGGAATCTAACCACGAGTTATACGTCCAAATAAGACCTCACATAACCAAGATGTATCCTGCACATCGCTTCAGTTTCAGCCCCCTATTCTGTAGGGTACTATATCTATCCACTCCTGTTTTCCAGGCCTTTACTATTTCGAGGTTGAGTTCCCTTTATTGGGAGCGAGCATTTCTCGAATTGAAGGCTAGTGGCTCTTCAAAATAGTATGCGACAGGTAAGTTCATGCCCTTAAGTGTGTATGATCCTACGGCGTCATAACGGGACTGTTTCCTGACCATCTGTTTTTCCTAAAGAGCGATTTATTCCAATCGGCGCCGGTCTGTCTCTGGAATGTTAGCTTTCATTGTTCTATATTACTACGTCCTGTCTCTTGGCTAGTAGCTTGCTAGGATGTGCATCTGAGCTTATACTCTGTCTTGCATTGATATTATTTCCTTTTCTACGTTATGCCTTACTCCTTTTTTAAATTGTTTATTCAATTGTATCTCAATATATTGTATTGCTTTATCAACCCACTCTATTCTATCCTACTTGAAACCCTTGGTTTCTGCATCTGAGGATAAAGAGCTAAAGAAGAAGGGGGAAGAAAAACAAATTAGAACCAGATAAAGGGGTGGGGTATGGGAGAAGTAGCTTAGTATTGCCTTACCAACATAAACCACTGTATTATATCGGCACGATTTTATCGGAAGCATACTGGGAGGAATAACTCCATCCTCCTCCTTTCACATCATTTCTCATTTCCTTTCACCTTTAATCCCAGTTTTCTATTTCCTGTTTCCAAGTTATAGGTTGGATCGTAGGGAATTTGCTCTCTATAAATCCTCGTATTGCTGATCGGATGGGACCTCTTGTGAGATGTGTGGGAGTTTAAGCCCCCAGTACTCCCTGTTGTACTAGCCGCTATGAGGATATTCCAAACTGCAACTCTTAGGCATCCTGCCCTCGGATCCAGCCACCATTAGTACACCGTTACCTCAAACCCCCCTATCGGGGCGTCCTGTCAGAAGCATAAACACTGAAGATTTCATTGAACCAGATGCTAACTCCTCTCTTTGAGTCTTGCCGTGTTATTTATATATGAGGTCTGTTCAATAAAGAATGATCATACCTTTTTTTGACAACCTACCTTTACTCATCCTCATAATTTTGATGGTCCTCCTCAGAATAGTCTCCGTTGAATGCGATGCACTTGTCCCAGGGTTTCTGCCAGTCTTCAAAGACATGCTGGAAAACACTTTTTGAGAGATCCTTCAAAATCGCCTCCGCAGTCTTCACCACTGCTTCTGATGATGGATAATGCCTCCCACGAAGGCGTTTCTTCAAGTTAGGGAGCATAAAAGGTCACAAGGGGCTAAATTCGGACTATAGGGAGGGTGAGAGATGTACTTCACGTTGATTTTTGCAAGATATTCAGCAATAACTTTGGCAATATGTGGTCGCGCATTATCGTGGTGCAGCATCCAGCCTGCTTCATGGAAATGTGGTCTTTTGCGCCTGATGTGGACTTGCAATGTTTTCAGAACATCCCTGTAGTATTAGCCAGTTACTGATGTGTGTGCAGGTACAACATGCTGATAAACCATTCCATGAATATCAAAGAATGAGATGACCATAACTTTCCCAGCAGAAGCAACCACTTTTGCTTTTGGGGGGGGGATTGGTGATGAAGGAGATTTGCACACTGAGCTTTGCAATTTGCTCTCAGGATCAAAATGATGTAGCCAAGTTTCATCAGCAGTGATTACGTTGGAAAGAAATTCTGAATCTTCCTCTAACATCACCTTTAACTGCATATTACCTCTATTGCAGCGGTAGGCGATACTGAACATATCTGAACTTGCCGGTTCTCACAGGCGGGAACCAGGAGTACCAACAATGAAACTACTACGGCGTGTTTGTTTCACATTAAGCTAACAGAATATAATAAGATTGAACTTTAGTGCGAAAAATTATGACCGTAAAAGTTATGATCATTCGTTATTGAACAGCCCTCTTATGTTTATGGTGTGGCAATTAAAACAGAGCCTTTATAGAGAAAATAGGAGATCCTGGAGAAAATCCACCCCAGTGCCGTGTTGTCAACGACAAATCTAACTTTGCGGTCGTCTGGGTTCGAACCAGGGTCGCCTTGCTTGGAGCTCAAGTACGAAGTTTGGCATATATTTGGCTTCTTGCTTTTGAACAATGAGATTCATGTAACACGTGCCCGTGTACCCTTCTCTAAATTAAATTATTTTATTTGTTGCTAAGCATGTATTCAGAATTTATATGGAATTTCAATACTACATTTTTGTTAGAATGCAATACTTCCTCTAAAACAGGTAGTTAATAGATAAATAAAAAGTTATTTTTTCATTTATAGAAAATAGAACTATATTAACAAGATATGTAAATATATCATGGCTGATTTACTCTTTAATCTTGCTCCTTTTAGGGTACTCCTAGCATACATGAAGTATGCTACAGAGCCATTTCTATGATATTGAAATAGTGCTTTGCAAAGCCACATTTCTGGAACACAAAGTCTCTATGTAGCGTATAAAACAGTGGAGCATCTGAGAAAGGACAAATGGAACAATAGAACTCATTTAAGGACAGCTGATTTACCTAGGTA
The DNA here is from genome assembly GCA_030765055.1 of Mantis religiosa. Classification (NCBI taxonomy): domain Eukaryota; kingdom Metazoa; phylum Arthropoda; class Insecta; order Mantodea; family Mantidae; genus Mantis; species Mantis religiosa. Next base: position 101,744,026 of record CM060957.1, on the reverse strand, counting down.
ATGGGATACTGAATATTTAATACATGTCTCTGTAAAGCGACAGACGTAATTTAACAATATTACTGCAGAACGACAGAAACACAATCAAATTGGGAGTTATAAAAAGAAAATTATTGCAACACTCCACTATAAATTAAGAAATATACACAGGGGCAATGCATAGCATGTCTTCCTTTGTGATGTGGGTATCTAAAAACATTATTTCATCCTTTTCGAATATTTGTCGTACGAAATAATCGATGAGGTTAAAGAAAACTTATAAAACTTTTTTCTATTAAATTGGCTGCATCTGAGATACGGTGATTAGCGTGCTAACCTACAAATTCTGGGTTTGTTTCGCGGGGTGGATACTATTGGGCCACTATTATTCTATACCTTACCCGAAGTCTGCAATATGATAAAGGTTTCACATTACAAAATATTATCCAACCGGTCGAGTAGATACTATTGCCATAGACAACTGCACTGAAAGTAAGATATTAGATATTTATTAGTATTACGAAATACATGATTACAATAGATTTCGTCAGGTTTAAACTCTTAAAGTGTTTTGCATAGAAATATATACAACTTATACGTTTAAATAAAAGAATAACCTCATCGTTATGCAATTACTGGAGCCCAGAATTCTCTATGACAGAACAACACTAGAATCTGATATCACAGATTCAGGCACTAATAACTTGCATGTCATAAAACACTTTGGAAATAAGCTAAAGTTTAGAACTTAATTAAAACTGTTAGCAGAAACCTCTTTGGTGGAAGCAGACAATTTATTAAAAAATTTTAGGTACTTATACAAATTTGTATATTTAATCGGAATGAAGGTAGATCTAATTTACATGTTTCCAGTTCTGTGATCATGTATATCTGACCATTGTGAGTATGCTCTAGGTTTTCTTTCAATGCTGCTAAGTTACGACAGTGCTATCCTTATAGACCTGGACCATTTCAATAGGCCATAACTTTTGAACCAATTATAGGACACACATGCAACTTTGGCAGACTATAATACACGATTGGGAGATTACATTACACTATTTACATCTCAGAGAAAATGGAACTGTCCTCAGCTGCATCTACACATGTTTGCACTCGTCTCATATATTCTCTGAAGTTTTACGGAGAGTATCGAATTAATTCCTTGAGAACAGCAATTGTCCATGGACTATTCTTGTACACTCTATTTTTAGATACCCCCACAAGAAAACATCCGGTGAGGTTAGGTCAGAGGATCTGGGAGGCCATAGACCTTTTGAGATTATTCGATTATCAAAGAAACTGGTTACAAGTTCCATGTTGTCATTAGGTGTATGCACGTTGCTCCATCTTGCTGGAAATAACCTTCTCTCAATTCGATATCATCTCTGTAAAACTTCAGAGAATATGGTGAGACAAGTGCAAACATGTAGAGATGCTGGTGGAGGACACTTCCAACATTTTCTCTGAGATGTAACTATCTCTTTGTTTTGCCTGAAGTAAAATGCTTACGACTTCCTTTTGAGACCAAAACATCTTTATTGCTCCTGAACTAATACCCCATAGCCTAGTTCTATATATGTTAAAAGCCAGATATTAAAAGCAGTATAAATGAAATGAAATAGTAAGAGTGGAAACTGGTCGTCAAAATTACTATAAGCTTTCATCTGTGTAATTTAGAAGCGCCTGTTTGCATTATATGAAAATGCACCTTATTTTTCGGATTCCAGCAAATTTTCCATAGCTTCCATTTGACGTAGTTAACATTTTTTATTCTTTGCAGGAAAATTGTTAATCGTTTATTTTTTATGGATAGATAGATAGAGATAGAGAGATTCAAAGCGATCCTATGATTGGCCTACTAACTAAACGCAAGTATCATTAAGGATAAAAATATACCGTCAACGTTCATATAAGTTGACTTATATATTCGCTAATCATTCTCTGATGACTTGTTATTACAGATCGTGATTCCATCATTTGTTAAATATTACTGCACAACTTATTTTTTTATTTAAAATGATTAAAATCAAACTGGTTGTAAACTTTGTCGGATCCTATAGTTCATTTTGACCAGATTGGTTTAACAGTACATATCAGGTCAAGGTCTTACACTAATTAAAGAAATTCACTGGATTTTCTACAACTACGGCAACGGTGGGGAGCGTAGACCATAACATCATAAATGTGTATGAGTAAAAGTGTACTAGGAAATAGGACGAATATACCAAAAATAGAAAGATCAAATATATTGTAACATGTTTTATACTCCTCACAAAATACGGGTGACCTCTAAGATAAAACTATTTAAAACTTTGTCCAAAAAGGGGAACTTAAGAATTGATGTGTACATTAAGAGGTTTAGGTTAAGCATGGTGGCAGATTTTAAAGCTTTTACCAGGTTTTCCCAAGATAATACAAAAATGCTTTTTTTTTTTTTTTTTTTTTTTTTTTTTTTTTTTTTTTTTAAAGAAGACATAGTCAAGTTATTAAAAGTGAGATATTTCTTGTATAGAAAATGAGTAGTTGTCAAACATTTTTATGATTACTCACTCAGATGAGATGTTCTTCATATCCCCAAAAGCGCTTTTCGATCAGGTTTTGATCATCTTCAGTGTGTGTTGACCAGCTGGTCAACACACACTGAAGATGATCAAAACCTGATCGAAAAGCGCTTTTGGGGATATGAAGAACATCTCATCTGAGTGAGTAATCATAAAAATGTTTGACAACTACTCATTTTCTATACAAAAATGCTTATTTATAGTAAAGTTAATCGAGTTCAGAGTGATAAACACTATATTTCTCATACAATAATATGTTTTAAAATATTTTACACTTTAGTTCAAGGACTTTACCAGTTTCTTGCATTCCTCTAGATCATACCTCTTCTCCAGGTGAGTCGTGGGCGTCCCTTCTTTTTCCGCCAATGGAGGTGACCAGTTTATTACTTTCTTGGGCCATCTTTCCTACACATGTCTGTACCATTTTATGGATTTATTATCTGATCAGTTTATCGTTGACTCTTCAGTGTTTAACCTTTCCAAAATGGTATCATTTCTACGAAAACTGCTTCGTAATTCACCCACCTCAACAGCTTCTATCCATCCGACTTCTTTGTCTCTTAGTTAGAGGACAGGTTTCTGCATCTTCAAGTAGAATATTCTCTTAACAATAGTTTTAAGAATAATCTGTTTTGTTTCTTGTCGAAGATGTCGACTCCATAACACCCCATTAACCCCTTTGAGGTAGAGTTATTAGAATCTACAATATACACAATAAACTGGCAACAAATCCTCTTATATCCATTGAAATTGCGTTGAAGTTAAAATGGAACCCTCTTAATTCCGATATTTTATTATCTTTGAAAATACCTTGTAGGATTCGTGAACAGCAGTGCTTTCAAAGTCCAAAATTACTGTATGGTTTTCCAGATTACTCGACATATGCATATATATGTTGCCTTTAATCTTTTCAATTGTTATGATTTTGTAGTTTTAATCTTGCAAAAGGTAATGTGAGCCGAAGTTGCCATAAATACTTCCTTGATGCTCTTGTACTCCTGTATAATTCCGTCAATGATTTCGAAACCATGGATAAATCGTCGATAGATTTATAAGATTTGAAAATTAGGTGTCGCGAACAAAAATGATTTATACAAAATACGATTCTTATAATGTAATCAAAGATTATTTATATTTTAGTTTATTGCAATTAATTGGTCGTACTTCGTTTATTTGGGTATTGAAGTTTGATTATTTAATAATTATGACGTTGAAAATTAGAGGCAGTCATTTGTTATTGTAAAGATGTAAGGTTATGATTTCCTTTATTGTAATAAAAGTTATTTAAAACACAATTAGTCGGGCTCACGCTTATTAAATCTGTACGAATTGGAAGAAATTTGTTCACTGCTTGTGTTTTATGTACATAATGAAGTAACTGGGCTACGTATTATTAATTTGTATACAATGACGGAATAGTATTCATTTAGCTATTTGGAGGCTAATACTCTGACTGTTCGGAATATCGTTAAAGAATACGCTATGTTTATTAATATGACAAAAAGGAGGGAATGATAAAAGAAACCAGATTTCAATAAAGCCTGACTGAACCAGAGGCATGGTTGGATGAAACACAAATTTCCTTCAAAAAGTATAATTGGTCAGTATCTCCCATTTATGAACCAGTCTTGAAAACATTCCTATATTCAACAGGCATTTAGAACTGCGCTCTAATACCGGGTAACAGACATAAAAGCTATTTAGAACCCATTTAAATCGTAGGTGGCTTTATGTTCCGAAAGGAAACTGAGATAGAATTTTATATTTTCCATTGAGACGTACTTTATGAAATACAAATACAAACAATTTTGAAACTAAACACTATTGAGAACCTTTTTGCACATTGGTGAGGTCAGATGCAGTCAATGATCAAAGCTAAAATTACGTGGAAGTCGATCTATGCAATGCCGATAATGAGTTTTAAGAACAGAATTTGTAGTTTCTACGAATTTAGCTCGGTTTAAATGGTCTTTCATCACATATTTTTCAACCTATGACATACATTAATTTGTATGGCCCACGTTTGACTTCTAAAAGTGATCCCCGTGCTTATTATTTTACGTACCGAATGTTCAAAACTTTTAATTTTTCATATTTTTCTTCGAAAAATCAGATATTTGTAATCAAATATCAAATCCTGGAATGTTTTCTTGAAACCTGTAATTAAATATGAAACTTTAATATTGCAAACATAAATAGTGCATTAAACTATTTAAACCTAAGACCAACTTTAATATCAAGTTGTTTACATGACTTCATCAAATTTCAAAAAATGCATACGAAACTCTTAAACAAAATAATAAAAATTACTTCATAATGCTTTAAACGTCAAATTAATATTATTTGAATAGATAGTGTCAAACTGAAAAATTCAGTGCCATGGCTGGGATTTGAACCGTGGATGTCCCGGTCTCCATCCGGTCTCTTTGAGCAACCATGGCCAACATCCAGTCAGCGACATTTATGCCCAAGTAACGTCATAACTTCACTCGTAATACACTGGGTAAACAACACTTTTTGTCACATTAACACCAAAAATTCACTAACTCTCGCGAGCACTCTCGCAAATGCATAGGCAGTGGCGTGTCTGCCTCACGTTAAAGACGTCCTGAATTGGAATCTCGGTCAGGATGAGCGCTCTGTATAGGTTTTAGCCCCGGTTATTCTGAAGGATGAACATGGGGTATTTCTAAGCTCTGTGAACCCTGGGCATATTTAAGCAGCATGTCATCCATTTTCATTCATCTGCGATATGACATATGTTGGAGGACGTAAGTTTTAAAAACCGCTTACTGATATATAGTAGCAAAAGCTTCAAGAGAGTTCATGGGAGGCGGGGGAACGAGGCATCCAAAAAGTCTTGTTATTTTCATTCAGTGTAAGTGCCTTCTTTTTATCCTCCAAATTTAGTCAACCGGTGGGCATTTTTAGTTAAAATACCTATATATTTAGTTCACTTAGTCTCAAGTTTTAATGTTGAATATGGAAGTGAAAAGTACCGCATTCCACAAAGCCTCTGCTCAGAGGAGCTGTGTCACAATCTTCTATTGCGAATTACTGAAAAATTTAGGACGTTCGGAGAAAAATAAATGTAATAATAATTACCGAGGGAGGTAGTCTTTCCATCTTGAATTATATAAATGCATTTTGTGTTGTTCCTCGAATTTTAAAGAGATTTTACTGGCTTAAAAGCGTGTGGCTTATTAAAGCAACAATGAATGGGTGTGTAAACGAAAACCTTCCCTGAACAAGGATTTAATCACGTAAGAGCTGCTTTAGCATTAAAATGGAAACACCCACCCTTATTATTATTCTATTTTCAAGATACGCAGGCGAGTTTGCTGCGCTCCAGAGCCTTCATAAGCGTAAGGGACGGGCTTCCAGAGCACTCGGTCAGTGATTCTGCCAGGCCCTGCGGCAGGGATTATATGTATAAAGAACATGTGAAAGGCGCGGGAAGCGCCATTTCTGCAATAAAGGGACGTTAGCAAAATGAAGAGGCCAGAAACGGAGGGCAAAAATAAATTGGTAGGGATGTCTGTCGAAGTAAAGGCAGAGGAAAATGGGATGTCATGTAACCTCATTAGAAACCTCAGATCTGACATCACTGATCATGTCTGAAAACATATGCCTGCTACGAGTTGCAATTATTGCCCAAAATTCCTTCGAAGGATTCACTAAAGGGAATGCCTTATTAGAACATAAAATAATAATATCCTCATTTGCTTCTATAAGGGAATTACATTTACAGAACGAAATGTATTAAGGAAAGTAATTACGGTGTTGAGTATTTCTCAGAGCTAAAGCATTTTAGGGAATCCAAAAAATCTGTAGTTATTCTTGAATGGCCATACCAAAATTATATGGAGCAGAAAATGCACTTCCAAAAATAAGAAACACGCCTTTAAAAATTCGTGTCTCTCGCATAAATTATTCATGGCTCTACAAAACATTCTGAAAAACGTTTATTTCATATGTACTTCCTGTAAATCGAGAACGTAGTTAAACATTTTGGTATATTTATAAGGATACATCAGGCTAAAGGGATTGTCAGATTTTTAAAAAAGGAATCGCTATATAATGGTTTTGAAATGTATTCCTTGGATGACCACGAGTTAAACCGAAAATTGACTTAGCCCTTAATAACGTAGATTTAGCATTCAAACTATTAAAAATGAATATTCCGAAAATAGCTAAGGCTACAAAAGTTGTATAAATTGTGTGTTTAAATAGAGAAATGTTTTTCTTTAATAAAATTTTGTCTTTCCCTCTTATGGTTTGTACCAACTTTCAAAAGTAATATACATTTCTTAACGTACTGTGTTTTAATCATAATTGTTAAACCAATTTCTGAAGAGGAGTAATGAATCATTGCCTATGGAAAGGTTGTAAACTTTTGGGGCATTTTTCTAAAAACCTTCTTGTCGCATAAGGACTATGTTATTAACCCTATCCAAAATACGAGACCTATCATCTGGAAGATAGGATGGAATTGAATGAAAGGAAAATTGTGAGAAATTATCGTGGTGGACGAGAACACAACCTCAATGTTCACCTACCCACCAGGGGAAAACCACGAAAAAGCTTACGGTCGGGGTGTGGGGTCGATAGGAACCCAACCCGGTACTAGTTCAAAGACCCTGTGTAAAGGTTACAGTCGCTGAAAAATTTAGAAAGGTCTGATTATTGGAAGAAGAGATAACAATTTGTCATTGTTTCCCAATAATACAAATTTATGAGGGTCACTTTGAGTACAGATCGCATTCCATTCTTATAGCCTAAACAATAAATACAAAAAAATGGAAGCTGGTTGAAAGGTTTTTTTATATGCGTATACTCTGATAAAGAAGCTCTGAGATGTGTTTTTGTACACCATAAAATAAGTGGTATCACTGATGCAGGAAAGGCTAAATTAACAATCTCTAATATTAATTATATTAGTCCTTGATCAAGGCGAATGCTGCGTTGGTTATTTCCTTTCCACGATTTGGCGAACCTACGTTTCATTTCACCTTTTTATCAACATAATAACTAAAACTTTAACTTGAATATAGCTTATTTTCCACACTTCCAGGTTCGAAGTGATGGTGCAAGAGTGACTAATCACTACTGCGTGTGGTCACCTGTCCCCACCGGAAAGGGCTATATCGAAGTCTATGGGGTTGGTGGCTACATTAAGTCACCTGCTGCCAAGATAAATCTTCAGCTTACGTTGGTACCCCACGTGTTGGGTGTCTCTAGCTCAGGGGTGCTCAATTGTACAGCACACGCTTCATTCCCCTACACATGTTTTCCGCACACCATTGACCAGTGACCAAGGCAACAGTCAGAGGCGTTGCTACCAACGTTTAGCATATCTTTGTTTTAGGTGAAGCTAGATAACAAAAACTGGAAGAAATGAAAGCACCTGTTAAATATGACCCTAATGTTGAAAATTTGATACAGCTTTCTTATAAACTGGCGGAAATTACTGAAAAAAATATGAAATTATTTAGTGAAGGCGAATTTATCAAGCAAAGCGAAGGAATTTTGTCCCGATTTCGTCGATTTATTTGCATCAGTCAGTCTCTCTCGAGGTACAGTAACGAGATGTATGGAGGAATTGGGTTGTGTTTTGGAAAGGCAATTAAAGGACAAAATCAGGTCATTAACATGTTTTTTCTAGCCCTGCACGAATCGGTAGACAGATCTGTCCAGGCGCGGTTAATTGTATTTCTGAGGGGAGTTGATAATGAATTAAATATCTTATTTATGTCACAACTGCGACAATGAGAAGGACAACTGTTAGTTGCAGATTTATTTCATTCCTCTTGCTTGCGTTCCGTGTTTACAATAAACGTCATATTTCTGGAAATATATGCAGAACTTCTAAAGCACCTACATGACACAGTCCCTTCGCAATTTGAAGATATTAAAACATTTGAGACAAATATCCAAGTATTTTACACTCCTTTGAAGTTCCCATGTAGTGAGGCCCCACACGAGCTACAAATGAACTACCTTTAGTGCAAAATTCCACGACAGTAAAATGTTCCGAGAAGGAAGGATGGAAATTATTTAAATATTTTCCCTGTAGTGTTTATCAGAGATTACGTTAGTTTGGCAGTCTTTGGCTCTACATATATCTGCGAACAAACCTTTTCAAAGATGAGCTATATGAAGCGTGAGTATCGCAGCAAGATCAGAGGCGATCACATTGCTTATCTTTTGAGGCTGTGCACTTCGTCTTTTTCACCACATATTGCAGACCTTGTAAAACATAACTTGTGCCACAGAAGGTATCCTAAGAAACATTAGTTAGTAAGGAGTAAACTATGAGTGCGATCGCTTATGACTTCCTATACGTCAGAATGATAGCGATGTTCCGTCACTGGAACTCAGTAAACACAGGTAAACGCGCGATTCTATCGCAACGGGTGAAAAGAGGTGAGTTCAACCTCCCCTTTCCTGCTTTAATTGAGTACTCCAGCTCTAGATTCAGGTTTCGACACACCCGTTGGGCATACCCTCTTGACGTCGGTCTGGGTAGCTCTGTTGGTTAGGCACTGGCCTTCTGATTCGGAGGTCGTGGGTTGAAACCCTGCTCAATATGATAGCTCCACTTCAGTAGATTTACTGCCATGTAAAACAACTGCGCGCACTGGCAGTGCTGATATGATCCTCGTAACTGAAGTGTCGTTAACAAACAAAATAATGTTTATTTCTCTGCATATAACGCTACCTCTACTTCAGATACATAAGCCCCAATTATTTGTGTACCTAAATTTGAAGGAGATTTGGAGTTTCAAAATTATAATCTGAATCGCTGATGTGCCACAAAGTGGCAAGTATTAACTGAGTATTAAAAGGATATAAACGTAAGGGTTGCCAATCGATCAATAAGCATCATTAGTAACTCAATTATTGGGCAGAAATTGCCGACATTATTACGGTTTTAGACATCAAAGCCGATTATCCAAATTACCTATTATTTCAGTCAACACAAGTACCCTTAGTTGCACATCTATATACATGTTCATTAGAGTTTGCAATCGATGTTGTACGTAAGCCAATCGTAATTAAAAGACTGCAGTAGTTACTCTTTTCTTCTGAGAATCGACTTGAATAGCTTTCGGAAATAAATTACACAAAATGTCAACTACGAAAATTTTACTTTCTTAATTTCTTCTTTGTGCACATTTCTTTTTGGTATATCTATCAAATATTGTTATGCATATATCTCCCCCTGCTTACGGTAGATAAAAGGGAATATTGCATTCCATTTAAGAATGAAATTTCTAGATATCACTGAAATACACATATAAAGATACTACACGCTTTTAGACCATTTTCACACGTAGATTCTGAAAATGATATTTAAAATGGCACATCACCTCACAATTGTTAGGTATTTTAGATTCACATAATCGAACATGAGTTCGCGTACCAGGCGGAAAGACGCGTTTCTTAGACTGCCTACTCTTGTCCTACACGATTATTTACGCAGGTACTTACAAAATATTCAATATATTCAATTATATAAATGGGACAATAAAAAGAAGTCTAAAAGTAAAGCAAGTAAAGATGCCATTCTAAAAATTTACAAAGTAATGTCTCTACCTGAAATACTATATGGTAACGAAGTATGGGTCATAGCTGAAAAAGATAAAACTTCAGGCAAATGAAATGAATTTTTAAGAAACATTGCGGGATATAGAAAAATCGACCCCAAACAAAATGGAGATATAATTGAAGCCCTGGAGATATTATTACCTGAATGACAGAGTACAAAAATGCAGAAGTAAATGGGTAACTCATGTACAAAAAATGGGGAAAGAAAGATTACCACGCTATTTTATGACCTATAGACTAGTAGGAAAGAGGAACATAGGAAGACCAAGAAAACGGTGGAACCAATAAAATAAATTATATAGACTGCAACAGGCAGTAATACCTAAAGCATGAAGAAACTTTGATGATAATGATGATGATGACTTACAAAATGTAAAGATGAAAACATACTGTACAATTTAAACAGGCCTCTACTTTAAAAGATCCTGACTTTCAATCAAAAAGTTCTGAAAATGAGATATTTTACAGAGAAAATAGACTTGGCTTAAATCTTAAATTTGTCGAAAGAAGAATATGAGCTTCCAAATTTCAAGCTGCAACAATGGCAATCACTTGCACCTGGCACAAACATTACAGAGTTCCGAAAATAGACATCAGAAGATTGTAAAATATTTTTCAATGCAAGAGAATATATTTCTGTATGGACATTAGTGAATTAATGAGTCAGCTAGAAATTGAGTATATTCCAGATGACCGGTGATTGTTTATACTAGATTCACCAAAGTCCAGCTTAAATGCTATGTTCAGTCATAATGGTAACGAACTTCCATGTGTTTCAGTGTGCCATTCTGTAGGCCTTAAAGAAAATTATGAAAGCCAGAAGGTACATGTTTGGATTACAAGGGATGTTCAATAAAGAATAATCACAATTTTTTGACAACGTACCGTTTTTCATCCTCATAATTTTGATGGTCCGTCTCAAAATAGTTTCCCCTGAATGCGATGCACTTGTCCCAGCGTTTATGCCAGTTTTCTAAGACATGCTGGAAACCATTTTTTGAGAGATCCTTCAAAATCGCCTCCTCAGCCTTCACCACTGCTTCTGAATATGGATAATGTCTCCCACGAAGGCGTTTCTTCAAGTTAGGGAATAGACAAAAGTCACATGAGGCTAAATACGGACTATAGGGAGGGTGAGGGATGCACTTCACGTTGATTTTTGCAAGATATTCAGCAACAACATTGGCAATATGCGGCCGCGCATTATCGTGGTGCAGCATCCAGACAGCTTCATGGAAATGTGGTCTTTTGCGCCTGATACGGACTTGCAATGTTTTCAGGACATCCCTGTAGTATTGTTCAGTTACTGATGAGTGTACAAGTACAACATGCTTATAAACCATTCCATGAATATCATAGAATTAGATGACCATAATTTTCCCAGCAAAAGCAACCACTTTTGCTTTGTTGAGGGTTGGTGATGAAGGAGATTTCCACACTGAGCTTTGCTGTTTGCTCTCAGGATCAAAATGATGTAGCCAAGTTTCATCATCAGTGATTATGTTTGACAGAAACTCCGGATCTTCCTCTAACATCAACTTTAACTGCATGTTACCTTCATTGCAGCGGTAGGCAATACCGAATATGTCTGAACTTGCCTGGTTCTCACAGGCGGGAACTAGGAGTACCAACAATGAAACTACTACGGCGTGTTTGTTTCACATTAAGCTAACAGAATACAATAAGATTGAATTTTAGTGCGAAAAATTCTGACTGTAAAAAAAAACTATGATTTTTCTTTATTGAAGAGTCCTCGTACAAGGGGGATTCCCAAAATTGGGTTGTCTTTTTGTGTGTGTAGGACAGTTCTGTTATATACAAAAATCATTATACTGTACAATAGTGCGGCAAGTGGTAGGAATGTCACAGGAGAGAGTAATATAAGAGAAACACCATTGGTTCAGCCTGACAAGATTCTTCTCCCTTCCTTAAATAAAAAAACTTGGGCTGATGAAGGATTTTCTTAAAACATTTAACAAGGATGACAGTGGATTTGCATATTTCCAAGGCAAGTTTCTTCGGTTAACTTAAATATGGAATTTTCTTGGGTCCTCTTCAATCTAACATAATGTATATTTATACAGCCCTTATAGCATTGTAGTCATTTTAGCTGCATATCGATAGTAAATAATTTGCTCTCTGTAAAAGTGCACAAATAGTCATTGATCAGCATGGTTTGCAAACGTCATAAGTTCTGTCTTTCCGAAAATAATCACTGAACTAAAGATATTCTTTGCCAAAGCCATTATCTCTCACGTTGCAAAGAGTGTGTTAATATTCATTGAAGATTCTGATATAAACCTCATTTTCCAAAGGGAAGATTTATGTAACAGAAAATAAGCATAGTTTCCCCAGACATGTAGATGTTCCTAGAATCTCTAAGCGGATTATTAACAACTCTGCTTCAGGGAAATACCTACCTAGTTTGTCATCTCCTTAGTCATCAGTCTCTTTGTTACATTCACTGAACCATTTACAATGCTCCAGAAAAGAGTTTTCTCCGCAGATAAACAGTCGGAAATGAGCTTCTCATTTCAGGGTTCCGACGAAACCTACAAAGAGAATGCAAAACAGCCCCCTTGAACTGAGACAATCACTGCAATTTAAACACATCAAAAGAACAGTTAGATGTTTGCTTCCATAGAATACTAAACTCAAAGGCATTGTTTTTAAGGCTGAGTAAAACCGTATGTTTCTATCAAAAGATTGTGAGATAGCTTTTTCTCTTAGAAACATTAAAAACTACTTCTGCAAAATACATTACATTCATAGAATGTAACAAGGAAACATGAATTCATAAGATTATACTTCAATTGCGATCGCAATACTTTCTTTAATACTGTGTTTATTGGATATTTTTGGAAACAACTTTTACAGATGCTCACATAGAATACCTTTAAATTGGTATCACTTACAAAATATTCCATCCCTAAAAATTAATTTAGTAATTGTAATTATTTGACTTCACAAATTCTCATGTTTTCTCGACACCTAAAATTACAATCCTGTTTCATAGTATTCTGAATTTGTTCAGCTGCCAAGGTAACATCACTTCTGGATCTATATACGTAATTTTGTATCTGTGGTGTTAAACGCCTTCTTTCACACCGCAGGCGATGACATTAATGATACATGAGATAAGGTGGAGCACCGCTTGAGTGAGATGGCGGGGGAAGCCAAAGATACCGGAGAAAAGCCGTTCCAGCGCCGTGTTGTTCAGCACAAATCTCACTTTATGGTCACTTGGGATCGATCCCGGGCCACCTTGATGAGAGTCGTGCAGTCTAATGGCGCCGCCACAAGTGATTTTTTTTTATATATTTTCACAGGCCGTATCATGGCTGAGTGGTTGGACCGCTTGGCTCTCATCTAGGCGGCCCGGGTTCGATCCCAGACGACCGCAAAGTAAGTGGGATTTGTGGTGGACAACATGGCACTTGTGCGGGTTTCCTCCGGGTCTTCCGGTTTCCCCCACCATCATTCCACCAATTGCTCCATTAATCATTCATTGTCAGGCGTTGGGCCGACCCCTCAACCCTGATCTAATCTCAGGTCAGATTCTTCGGCTACCTCGCTCTGAGGGAAACCAAGCGCCTCCTAATGTCGGCATTGGCGAGAAAGCATATGCGACATCAATGTCGCAGGGACAATGGCCCTTTATCATATTTAGATTAATACATTCTTTTTTTTTCATGTAGCGATGTAACCAAGCAACTTCTTGTTCCTTCCGTTTTACTTCCGGTAGCATCGAACACCGAATTTCTTGCTAATCTCTCGCAGTGGCAGCATTCAATATACCTCACAACTGTGCCATAACCTCACTCGTAGAACATCCTGGGTAATCAGCACTTCATATCGCACCAACATAACTCTCTTACCAACTATCGAAGTTTTTAAGGACTGTGCGGGAGGTGATGTAAAGAAACGTCCAGCATATTCTCGGTGCCTTGGATAGCGCTTTTGAGATTTAAGTAGAGATAGTACCACCCTCTTTATCTGCACAATAAAACTGTCGGTCGATCCTTATAAGACACCATTTTCCAGGAGACAAGCTCGCCTCAGAACAGCTGCGTCACAATATAGGCAGCGTTACGTTTTTTTTTTAATATAGGCAGCGTATACAATCTAAATAAAAGTGTAGCTTCATCTTTCAAAATATCATACTCGGGCAATGGTAACTATTTTACATTTTGCAAACCGAGGTACTTTGTCTCATATTAGGTTCCCCTACTTAATTTTAACATATTTGCACTGTTTTAATACACGATGGGTTTTAGATGCTTTTGTAAAGGCTCAATTAAAGGCAATAAATTTAAAATAAAAGCCCAATGATTACCTTCAGTCCATAATGCAGATGGTTAAAAAATATGCTGAACTTCTTTATGGCTTAAAAAGATGCAATAGTATAGGAAAACTCACAGAGGAATTAAATTTATATCTTCTGCGTGATGCCAATATATGTTATAGAAGAAAATTACTGAAACATGGGTCAATAAATATTTGAGAAAAATCTCAAATACTGTTAATTTGGTACAAGCTTCAACTTAATAGAGGTAAACATTTAAATAAGTGGTTTTATTACGTATTTCCCTATAGACCAATGGGAGAATAAAGCATCTTTCAGTGATGTTAAATGGTTTGAGAGCTGGTCGCTATGGGAAGGCCTTGAAATTATTGGCGTAGCCAGGAAAAAATATGAATAACGATTTTCTGTTTGAGAGAAGCGCAAGTAAATGTAAATAAAACCAGTAACGTAAAATATCTCGAAAATGGTGATCATTATTGTTATGTTCATTGTTTAGACCTTGGCCTGTTTCTCTCCCTTATCGGTTGGTCGATATTTTAGTACCTGTTTTGGAATCCAATGGTTTTCTATCCTTTGTGCATGCTGCAGGTAATTCGTTTGAATTTATTTTGTTCATTAATTCAAATTGTGCATATTTAGTTGTTTTCTAATATCTCATTTTTCTTTTTATCTATCCTTTACTATCCTTTATTTTTATCTATCCTATATATTGGATGGAGGAGTGGTGTGATGATGATTACTTTCTCTCACCTTTGGTGACGATCTTGTAGAAATATTCCAGGTTTCACGGCAGCTCTGGAGCAAGAAATCTTACCTCTGGACGTGGTCGCAGAGTGTAGAAGCTTGATACTTAAATTGTTGGAGAATAAACAAAATTCTTTGCTTTTAAATATTCTGGATTTTATTCCAGCAAAAAAATTTAAATTCTGATACAATTTTAAAATATGTAAATACTGTCCTTTTTAACAAACAATGGTTGTTGCATCGATGAACTACTTCTATGTCTTGCACACGCCACTAGTGCAACACAAAATTGTTTCTGCACACTCACGGAGCGACACAAATGCGCGTCTTACTCCTAAGACAGTCGCTTGCAGAAGGACGCTAATTGCAGCGTCTGTGCTACTATTCCGTCTATGTCACTATAGCAACCAAATTACTTATTTTTTACTTGTGCACGACACCACATTACGTAATAACATTCTTGCAATTACCAATAATGGCAATATTAATAACATTTAACTCACATTGCCTCAGTTCATGACCAACCTAATTTTACACTTTCATTTTCGTACAAATTAATCCTTTCATAACAATTCAAAATACATTCTTAAATATTTAAAAACATGAAATAACCACCGCAGTATGTAATCTGTCCTCGTTTTTAATAGTGTTTGTTTGATTGTGTCGCATATGTAGTTAAACTTTTGTATATTCTTTTGTATGACTAATTCACATCCAAAATAATTAGAATTCGACACTTGGTGAATTATGTTTTAATTTATTATTATGTTTGTTCTCAGCAGATGTTTTCTTCGCAATGCTAAAATTATATGCAGATTATAGATCATCTTGTTTAATACATATCAAGGTACATTAGAGAATTCTTTGGAGCAGTTAAATTAACTTGGTCGTCTATAAAACGCAGCGTTCTTGAATTACAGGTCCCGCAGAAACCAATTTACTCTAGCTATTTCTTATCTTGACTTATTAAGACTATTTATTATCATTTTACCTCTATAATAAATTCTAAAGCCTGTCTCTGCATATGTCTTTATAGGGATCTAATTAAATGTTCTGGCAAACTTCTTTGTCCTAATATTTGTCATTCTTAAATACAGCTTACACTCTCAAAACCTTCAGCATAATCTATAAAGGAAATATACGTGAGAAGATGATGTACTTTGTTTCTCTATAATTTGGGTTATCAAGAAAGCGCAGTCAATTGTGGATCGTCCTTTTCATAAATTTTATCTAAAAAAAGAAAATATATTTATCATAAATATGTGTATTAATGAGATCTAATTCCTTTGTGTAGTAAAATGTAACTAATGTTTATTTTTGAGTTAAAGTATTAGGGTCACATAGACACAAGCACAGGCAGACCTTATTTAAAAATCCTTTATTGCTTTATTTTTTGAAAGCAGATGGTCTCAAACCATTCTGTGTAGTGTATGGAGTAAAGGAAGGATAAATGTGGCCTAAATGTTGTACCATATACGAGGGCTGTTCAATAAATAATGATAATAATTTTTCGCGCTAAAATTCAATCTTATTGTATTTTGTTAGCTTAATGTGAAACAAACACGCCGTAGTAGTTTCATTGTTGGTACTCCTAGCTCCCACCTGTGAGAACCAGGCAAGTTCAGATATGTTCAGTATCGCCTACCGCTGCAATGGAGGTAACATGCAGTTAAAGTTGATGTTAGAGGAAGATCCAGAGTTTCTGTCAAACGTAATCACTGCTGATGAAACTTGGCTACATCATTTTGATCCTGAGAGAAAACAGCAAAGCTCAGTGTGGAAATCTCCTTTATCACAAACCCCCAAAAAGCAAAAGTGGTTGCTTCTGCTGGGAAAGTTATGGTCATCTCATTCTTTGGTATTCATGGAATTGTTATACCTGCACACAAATCAGTAACTGTAAAATAATACAGGGATGTACTAAAAACATTGTAAGTCGATATCAGGCGCAAAAGACCACATTTCAATGAAGCAGCTGGATGCTGCCCCACGATAATGCGCGGCCGCATATTGCCAATGTTGTTGCTGAATATCTTGCAAAAATCAACGTGAAGTGCATCCCTCACCCTCTCTATAGTCCGGATTTAGCCCCATGTGACTTTTTTCTATTCCCTAACTTGAAAAAATGCCTTCGTGGTAGGCAATATCCATAATCAGAAGCAGTGGTGAAGGCTGCGGAGGCGATTTTCAAGGATCTCTCAAAAATGGTTTCCAGCATGTCTTTGGCAGAAACGCTGGGACAAGTGCATCGCATTCAGGGGAGACTATTTTGAGAAGGACCATCAAAATTATGAGGATGAATAAAGGTACGTTGTCAAAAAAATTGTGATCATTCCTTATTTAACAGCCCTCGTATGTAACCCTAAATCTCGGCGCTATATGTGTGTTTTAAAATGCAATACTTTCAAAATCATTCGCAGTCTCCAAGAAGAGCTCCCATGACATCTGAAAAATAGCTTCCCTTTAGACTTGCAAAAATAAAGTAAGAATAGGAGGTCTTAAAAACTATTAAATTGTTATATGATAGGAAATACCTGTCAAAGGGGTGTTAAAATAAATGGGGACTCACTATTTTCCCTTTTGAAGATCCGAATAAAGTGAGGCAAACTTTTTGAATTTTCTTTGGTCCTCATAAGTTGGTATTCTCTTGCCTGAGCGAAGCCAAACACAAGAAATGAAATTCTTCACATCACTGAGGAACTTTGGCGACTCAGAAGTAAAAACAGAGTGAACTTTTTCGTTCCTCTCAGCATGTCTTGAGCCCCACGACACATCTTTCTTCCACGTTTTCTACAAGAACAAGTGCAACTAAAATAAGACTATTGAAACACATTTCAGAGGTTCCACCAAGAGTATGCTGTAAAATGGGAAGAATAAAAGAAATGAAACAAGCTCCATTGATCGCGAAGGTGGTGATGGATGTCCTCCCGTAAACTTGTGGAAGACCTAATGCATTCAAGAGGGAGAAGACGAAAAAAAGTGGAACGTGAGAGTTGCAAAAGATGAAAGCACTTCTGCCTAGCTGCAGAGAATACTAAGATAATAATCGATGAAACCACCCAGCTTCTAGTTAGATAAAATACATGTCTCCACAAACTGTGGTTGGCCTAGGTAGCGTAAATTGTGTAGTGTCTACTTCACGTTGAAGAAGTTCCAAGTTCGAATCTCGATCAGGTTGAATACGGTTTTATAATGTTTCATACGGTTAAAGTCCTGGATAAGGCTTTTCCATGGTTTTCCATTATCCTGAAAAGACAAATGTAGGGTAACTCAAAGCTCTATAGACCCTGACCACATTTGAGCATCATTTCACGCATTTCGTTCATCGTCAGATATGACTTAGCGTTGGAGGACTAACTAAAAAAAAACTCTAGTTATGCCTCAAGTATTTATTGAGATTTTGTTCGAAAATAGCTTAAAAATATTATATCTCACATTGCTTACTCTACTCACTTTTCACAGACCATTCTTTTATCTTCTTCCGTTAATGGCTTCATAATATATTTCGTTTTATAGAGGTACAAAGGGAACTGAGTGAGTGCAGTAGGCTTAATGAATAGTCAAATATTGGAAGTTCTCTTCGCTAAGGTGAGGCTTTAAATTCCTTTTGTTTTCATGATTGGGACATAAGAAAACGAAAAATTCCTATTTGAAAAAGTATAGGTATTTGGAAATTAAAACAAAAATAAGAAGTACCTTGGAAATTATGTCCAAAAGATGTATTTTACACAAATGGTGATCCTTGAAAACATATATTTTTCTGTGCGATATCATTTTGCGAACTTAGATTTTATACAAAACTAATTTACAATGAAGAGCGCATTAAGTTATTTACAGAAAATGGAAGTTATATGTTTGATTTCTTTAACATTAAAGAATCTTTAACATTAACATTGAACATGTGGTAAATTAATAAAAATCTTTAGAGGAATTTCTGATAATTTCAAAAGTTTCAACAAATTACGATATAAAGAGTACTTTGGTAGCGGGGATACCCTTTAAATCTTTGTTCTTGCATACTAGAAAGATGTTAATCATAATATCAATGTGGTATTTAACTAACGTTTCGTTTTTGCTTCACAAATACACAGATATTTTTTTCTTTTTCTTTCTAGACTCAGGGAGTCACAAACAAATTTTATGTGAAATAAAAATATCGAACTAATGGATATAATAAAATATTTCCTGGACCTACTGGAATTATGTACATGGATGAGAAATTAAAAATGTTCACATCAATGTGATATGAGCTTTGGCTCTGTTGCATATGAGCTACCATTTTGGCAAGCTTCAAGCTAACTCTAGGACACAAATTATTTAGAAATACCGTGTTTATAAAATGAATATGAAGATTATGTGAATATAATTAAATTTATTTGTAAAATTTACATTTAAAATAAATAATGTGTGGTTTAATTTTCTAACCACTTAAATATTATAATATTATGCTTATTAAATAAACAGGCAAAATCCCTATGCATTATATACAAAAAAATATATATATATTCTTTCAAAAGCTACTTCCACGAAAGTTAAAGCACTAAAGTATTATAATATTTGAGAAAGAAACAGACGAAAATTTGGTCATACAGTGGAGTATGATTTTCTTGCGTTTTCCACAGTTTTTTTCAGTTCACTAAATGATAAAACACAGCTGATTCAATACTATTATGAAAGCAATAGGAGATTCGCCTAGTTTGAGAAAATTTAGAAGCCTTATAAACATTTAAGAACAAGCAAATATTCCATTCATAATTATGATGATTTAATCAGTAAATTTGAAGGAAATTGTTCTTATGCTGATAAGAAAAAATCTGGAAGGCCAAAAGTGTATGTATGTCAAATCACCAGGAAGTTTTAACTTAATGTAACTACTCAATAAAATAAATTTTTATCCGTAATATGATTCCTACTAGTCCAAGACAGTCTGGAGGAGAACATTTTGTAAGGTGTACGTACTCTAAACCAGGTTTTACTTGTAAACACTGCAAGTAGAGAGAGACAAGTGACTGCTGATAACACTCTTAGTGTTATGTCTTTAAGTTGTATGTATGGCCAAGTTGTGCCCCGAATGCACGTAACTTTGATAACACTGAGTAAGTTGTCGCAGCCCACAAACGCCTTGTGTTTATGCAGCTTCTCCATCACAAAATACATACGGAAATACATCCTAGGCGCATTTTATTCCAGGCAAGGCAACTGATATTATGTGGCACAAGATAAATGAGGCTCCAGTATATAATGTTACAGCAGCACTTGCAGATTTCTGGAATTCCTGTTGTCAATCTCAGCTACAAGCCCTGAATGTACGTACCACGAATTAAGATACGACTGACGTTCACAATGGGGGTATTATCCGTTACTCGCAAAAATATTGAATAACATGTAAAGGAAAATAATGGGTAAAGTAACCGAGAACGATTATTCAGGCGGTTTCAACTTGGCCCGCATTCGGGAGGTCCGAGTTCGATTTCCGTGGCTGACATATCTGACCCATGGTTTTTTCGGAGGCTTTCCTGAATGGCCAGGCGAATACTGGGTAGGTTCCTCCATTTTATCTCCATTATCATTTCACATCATGTCTCAACTGGTTGCCTCTTTCAGCGTAGAAGTCTCGGCCGTGCGTGGCAAGATGACATGCTCTGAGTGAACCACTTCCCCCTCCGGTAGGTCGGTTGCCAGTCACGGAATCGGCTGCTACGACCACTAATGAACCACAGTAGGGGGGGATGTCCGTTTTCCTGCCATCTGGGGAGGTTTCCATCTAAGTAAAATGTAGTAACCCTGCCCTCTGCATTGTCGTGACTCCTTGAGTCGACCACCCTATGCCTCCTCTCACTTCATCCTTCCTCCCAAGAACGCCACGTACATTAGGTCAAGAATAGTCGCAGGGTCGAATGCTCTCCGCAGTTATTCTAATTCTAATGGCTAAAGTAATATAAGGTAAAAGTTAACTTAAACGATTCCGTAAGCTGATTTCCTGCTCTGCAAATTACAAAGGCAAGTTAGATTAAACTTAAGTGATAAAGCCTAAAGCTACACTACAAAAACAGAAGAAATTCAGCTGATGTGTAACTTCCACATGACTTTCTCCACTCACTTTCTACAAAAAATGTCCTATGAAAGTACTTGCGTTTTCATTTACTTTACTTTTAGGATATATTTCCGGTTTTCGCTGTTGGTGTATGGTAAAAATTCCGCAAGGTAAAACGGTACTTAGATGTTTAAAAAGTGTATCTTTGTGCATGACTTTGAAATTCCATGTTCTTTACATGACCACAAGAAAAAAATGAATAACGACTTACCGTATGAATAAATATCTTCCAACTAAGCTGTACATTTTAATATATTGTACAATAAATATACATTTCAGAGGGTTCAGCGGTTAGACCGCTTCACGCTCAACTTTGATCCCAAGAGACCGCAAATTGGGATTTGTGGTGGATAACACGGCGCTGGATTTCTCCAGGATCTTCGGTTTCCTCCGCCATCATTCCACCAGTTGCCCCATCTTCATCTTTCCTATTATTCATCTTGGCCTCATACTACCATCCGCTTCTCTTACTCTGATACCAGGCATCGGGTTGGCAGCTTCTCTGTCTGATCCAGGGTTCCTGTTCCTCAACTCGACGCCTAAACTTATAAGGTAAAGAGAAACAAAAATACCCTTAGGGTAGTTGAAGAGGTATATATATATTTCAGTCAGAGGTACAATTAAGCATCAATCTACCACTTGTGCGAAAAGTCGTGTCACCCCTCAAGTGCCAGAGGGGAGGAATGACACTGGAAGTGTTACCAGAACTCGGATGCAGTCAGAAATACACTGTACTTATCCACAGCAGTTGGCACACTGACCTGCACTTCTCTTGTTAAGCAAGTGTAGGGAGGTGAGTGCTTTACACATCTTTGCTTCAGGGGTGGGGAAATGTCACAATATTTTACACACAAAACATGCAAACCACTGAAAGCGTTTTCATAGGCATAAAAACCAAGTCTTGATAAATTGATTCACCCGAGCTTACTTCATTTCATTCAGCGTTACCCAAGTAATTGATATGCATTTTAAAAGTTTCAAGGAAATAAAAAGCGAAAGTGCTGCCATCAGCTTAAAATATCTTAAGTACCATCTCTTTCGCCATTTCCTTTGACACTATCACGGTCTTCTCAGGCGCTTGTCGCTTGTTGGCAAGTTTCCCACTGGGCTTCTTCCAAAATTTTTGCTATGATATATAGAGATTCCGTACTTTATAAAATAGGCGCAACGTGCAGATAAAAGCCCAAAATGTTCAGAATTGTCAATAGATCAGAATTAAACTGCAGTTTCTGAGCTTGCTTTGCTTTTTTCGAACAACATTGGCAGAACGGCTGATGTCAATGTTATTTGCCAAAGAACATTTATTTGGTTTGAAGATTTGACAGTATTAAAGAGGAATCTTTTACAGTTAAAGAGCTTTGAAATAAGTCATAAAATGTGTATATAATATTCACAGCATACACATGCTGTACTGAAGCACAGTTCCTCCTTTAAATTTTTAGAACTAGATATTCTTACCAGAGTATTATGTAAACCTTCGTTCTATCTTTTAAAATAATATTATATAAAAAACTAAGTATTAATTTATATGATTTTTATATCCATTGGTCAAGAAAACTTATATTTTATTTCGCTGAAATGAGACTTGTAGAAGTGAATTTACTATTAGTCAAATCTTTAAGAACTGGTCAATATGCAATGCTTTGAAATTAATTTACCTTAGCATGACAAGAAAAAATGTAATTATACACTCACTTTATAAATCAGTCTTATATGAACTATTCTTAAACGCTTGTTTTTCTCTCTAATATTTTGAAATTCGTTATCTTTGCTTGGCTTATCCCTTTGCACTTGGTAGAGAGAGTACTAATTCCATACATCCGATCTGGGTAGAAGGGAGATACAGGGGGTCGTTTGGTAAGTCTGGTAAATTTACATGAAGGAATGGAAATTTTTTGTTGAAACTTCGTGGGTGGTGAGATTAATTATTCAAAATTTGAATGTGCTACAATATATAGTTCATTGTTGATGGTCGCCTATACTGTTCAGTGATTGAAAATGGAAAACAACAGAGTTTCGTGTTGTCATAACACATTTTCATTTGAAGGGCTGGACTGCTGCACAGGTCAAAATTGAATTGGATAAAGTTCAGGGGACTCTGCACCAACACTGAGGACCTTTACTTTTGTATCAATGAATTTAAACGTGTTCGTAGAAGCAACGAAAATGAATCGCACCCTGGTCACCAAATTGAGGTCATTACACAGGACACCTTTGAAAAAATCCACGATCTACTTATGCAGGACCACTGAGTCAAAATTCGTGAGATTTCTGAGACTGTAGGCACTTCATCTGAGCGATTGCACAATATTCTGCATGAAAAATAGGCACTGAAAAAGCTGTGGGCAAGATGGGTGCCGCATTCGGTCACAGTCGACCAAAAGCCATACGGAAGTATACTTCTACCGAGTGTCTGACGATGTTTAATGACAATCCGCAAGACTTTTAGCGCTGATTTGTGAGCATGGATGAAAATTGGATCCATCATTACACACCAGAGTCAAAAGAATGGGCATAGGCTGGTGAAAATTCGCCAAATAAGGCCAGGACCATTTTATCGGCTGGTAAGGTGATGACCACATTTTTTGTGATTCTCAACTAATAGTCCTCATAGACTATTTGGAAAAAGGCAGAACCATAACTGGAGCCCATTATGCTTCATTGTTGGATCGTTTGCAACATGAGTTGACTGAAAAGAGACCGAGATTGAAACACAAAAAAGTGCTCTTTCACCAGGATAATGCACCATCGCACTCATTAGCAATCGCAATGGTGAAAGTGCATGATTTGGACGTTGAACTGGTTTCTCTGTTGGAAACTTGAAAACTTTGCTTGGTGATAAGAAATTTTCATCAAATGAAGAAGTGATGGTCACCGTCAACGGGTATTTTGCAGACATTGACGGAACCTATTTTCCGACGGATAAAAAGGCTGGAATATAGCTGGACAAAGTGTATAGCGATCAATGGAGACTATATCGAGAAATAAGGTGTGATGTTTAAGAAAAAAATATTCTTTGTTTTTACCAGACTTATCAAACGACCCTCGTAGATTGTTCACATAATAAGATACTCTTATCAGGTCAGAAGACCACAAACTGGTCCCAGTTAAGTGCATTCTTTAATTCCGTAGGCAATTCGCTCCAATTCTATAAAGGCATTTACAGAATAATGATTACCTATAGGTATAATTTATATTTTATAGTTTTAGTTTTTTGTATCATCCTTAGATATTTACTTCTAAATGTTTACATAAAGTATTGCAAGTCTGGTATAGCTTGAAAATTAAACCTGTAGTTTCAATAAGTGTTTTATCATTTATGCCACGCATTTTAGTTTCAAAAATTTTGATTTATTACACTGGCATAACTTTCTCTACTCTTGTACAAACTCCTTTATTCTTCCAACCATTTCATATTAATCGAGACATACATTTGCAGAAGTTGCCTTTTTGCATAATCCCTTGTAAACAGAAGAGGAATAACAGAGCATAGTTGACCAAAATGATAGTGAATGACTTTGAAATTCGTTCTGTTTGGATGACCGGGAATGAAAAAGTAAATTACGAATTCCTATTTCAGAAAAATATGGGTATTTGAATATTTAAAATTTGAGTAATAAGAGGTATCATGGATTTAAATAAGTTCATAAAATACTTTACGTAAATTGTATGTTTTACTCGTAACAAGACTTAATTCTTTTTTTTTTCCGTAGTAGATGTTTTTCTTTCTCGATTTACCAGTTATGAAAAAGTCGTTCAGAATGACGATGTCAAAAGCTGTTGACACAAAATTTAAGATATGCATTTAATTTGTCATGAAAACGTCTTACAGATAAGGTAGTTCAAACAAAATATTTGAACAATTTTCCCACTTCCAATTAGTTATTTAATCGAACTAAAAATTAGAAATTCCGCTTTTTTCTTGTTCAAATATCTAATTATTTTATAAACATCATACAGAATTCTACAAAATATTTTAGAGAAAGTGAAGGTAAATTGCTAAGCAGAAAATGTTTGGTATTCATAAACCCTTCATAACGTGTAATCCGCGTGGTATATAGTTACGTCAGATGCATTCCCGTCCGATGGACGCAGAATTGTAGCGATGAAAATCGAGAGTCCTAATTTAATAATGAGTAGCATGGACGACAGGGTGATTTGGCGCATCTTGAGTTAATCTGTACCTCCGACTGACAGAAAGCAGTGACCATCCGGTTGCGTGGGCAGATTAAACAGATATTATGGATATTGGAATCGAATATGGAGAACATTCACTGTTAATGATTGCGTTTCAAGCCTCATTTGATACAATTTTCATGCCTCGTGCTATATTCAGATACACGAGACTGAAGACAGGGCATTTACCGAAATCACAAGCTTCAATTATGACTCATTATTATTATTATTATTATTATTATTATTATTATTATTATTATTATTATTATTATTATTATTATTATTATTATTATTATTATTATTATTATTATTATTATTATTATTATTATTATTATTATTATTATTATTATTATTATTATTATTATTATTATTATTATTATTGTTATTATTATTATTATTGTTATTATTATTATTATTATTATTATTATTATTATTATTATTATTATTATTATTATTATTATTATTATTATTATTATTATTATTATTATTATTATTATTATTATTATTATTATTATTATTATTATTATTATTATTATTATTATTATTATTATTATTATTATTATTATTATTATTATTATT
Source organism: Mantis religiosa (assembly GCA_030765055.1). Classification (NCBI taxonomy): domain Eukaryota; kingdom Metazoa; phylum Arthropoda; class Insecta; order Mantodea; family Mantidae; genus Mantis; species Mantis religiosa. The sequence continues at coordinate 101,717,973 of CM060957.1, read as the reverse complement.
ATTATTATTATTATTATTATTATTATTATTATTATTATTATTATTATTATTATTATTATTATTATTATTATTATTATTATTATTATTATTATTATTATTATTATTATTATTATTATTATTATTATTATTATTATTATTATTATTATTATTATTATTATTATTATTATTATTATTATTATTATTACTATTATTATTATTACTATTATTATTATTATTATTATTATTATTATTATTATTATTATTATTATTATTATTATTATTATTATTATTATTATTATTATTATTATTATTATTATTATTATTATTATTATTATTATTATTATTATTATTATTATTATTATTATTATTATTATTTCGCAAATTCAAACCGACCCAGAACGATGGCCCTTTAAGGAACTTAAAAATAACAACCCCAGATCATTAGATTTATTTGTAGATCAACATAATTGTTACGGGATGAAATTGCGGCACACCGGCGGCATTGGTTCAAACCTGGAAATTAACAGAGGCGTTTAAAAATATAATAAAAACTACAGATATTCAAGCGAAGACACCAGACTTAGTGCATATCATAAAGGAGTTTGCCACGATGGCCTAGTATAATTTATTCGCTTCCACCATCTATAAAGGAAGTGAAAATAAGTTCAGATTTGGCTGGCCCCGCAGCTCAGTCGGTGGAGCACCTGCCTGACGTATTAGAGGTCCCGGGTTCGATTCCTGGCAGGGGGTGGGAATTTTTTTCTCCGTCCAAGAGTCTGGAAGTATGAATGAGAGTGCGAATGTGTGCGTGATCTAATGCTTAAAACCAACAGAACAAGAGTTAACACTTTCGATATGCTCCAAAGGAGAACGGCCGCCGATATGACCATCGGAGTTAAAGGCGGGGTATAAATGGAACGAAAAAGTTAAGATTAGCAATAAACGGTCTCTTATCACAGAGCTCAATTTAACTGAATAAAAGTGATATTAATAACTTTTCTGCAACAAATTAGTTCAATTTTATAATTTCAATACGAGTATGTTAGTCATGGACACAAAACATGGACATACCTCGCGTGTTCGCGAGTGAGAAAAGCATAACCTTTATATATTTACGCACCACGAAAAAGATAAAACATATATAAATGCTTTAAATTGATTAACTTAATTGTAACTGTGCTGTATTTAAATTTCACCCGCAATTGCAGAATAAATAATTAATCCGAATTTGTTTTATTTTTATTTTTTGTTTTATTTTTATTTATCATTGGCGGTACAAAGTTCACCGGGTCAGCCAGTGTATTGTAAACAATTTTGATTGAGTTTTTTATTGGGAAAAATATATTTGTTTTAAGTAGAATGAATACATAAAGAAGTATTACATAATGTCGCCCTGCACCACGGTGTAGTGGCCCGGAGCGTGGTACTCTAGTTCCCAGCCACAAGACGTGCCTAAGATGTCACCTGTGCAGCTAGGGAATTTTAGTCTGGGCTGAGAAAGGACACAATATCGTGATAAAAGTGAGTGTGATGGTTAGCGATCTCAAATAATGAAGCCAACGTTTCTGCTGGCGAATGCTCCATCATATCCTCAAATCGGTTGGATATTCATCCATCTCTGTCAGGTACGTGGGTGAAGAGTTGACGGATTCTAGAGACAATGGTTGTTATTATCGTAGCTGGTAATACTTCTAGTTGAACATGTTACGCAGAAAGAATATTTTAAACTACCCGTTCTATGAAACATACTGGCATTTACATAAATAAACCGGTTTTTTTTCAGTTTATACTTTAAAACATGTAAGCTTTTGTGTACAAGAACAAAAGAGTACAACGGCGAAATATCTAAACCCTACATGCTTTAATGTATACCAAAGCCGTAATGTGTAATATTACATTTCATGTGTATTCCGCTTATTAATTTTTATTCATAATTTTGAAAACCATGGAGGACCGGTTTTAATTATGCTGTAATGTAGAACCTAACAAGTTATTTGTTATACTAAGTAACCATACATGGCGAAAAAAGTATTAGATAATAACATTGGACAGTAATTGGATATCACTGAATTAAATTCTTAGTTTGGAAAGCTTTAATTTTAAGATTTATTCGGTTTGAACCAGTTTTAAAATGTGTTATTAACCCAAACGATTACGTCTTCTGTTACTTCCAATAATTCGGCTGTTTAAACTAGTTAATAATACCTTTTAGCACACATATTATAATCTTAAGCACCATTCAGAGAAAAATAGAAAATCAAATGAATTTAAAACTTACTTTTAAGTCGTAGGTTATTAAATATTGCTCACATTACTTACATATTTTCTTTTCTTTACAGGTTTCTGCAGAGGTCCTCAGGGTAAGGAATTATTTAAATTATGCAGACGTTTAAGGCATTCGAATGGGTACCAAGGTCAGAAAAACATAATATTAACTGTATTATTTTCTTGGAACTCTAAACTTTGTAATGTTTACTAACTTTTATTTATCTATCTTGAGTTTATTTTATCCTCAGAAAAAGAGGGAAAAGATTTTAATTTAATTTTCATGAAGCGAATAAAAGTAAAAATACGACACGTTTTACTTTTTAAAACTCATCTTTGGTCACAGATGTATATAAAATATAAGTTGAAATTTAAGTTGTGTGCTTCAAATAGTTACAAAACAAAATGTTCTTTAACCTGTTTTTAAACCAAACTACACAAAATATTATAGTTATCTACGAATCGTCTTATATTAAATTGGCCACCCAATTTCTTAATTGAAGGGCAGTTCTGCATTAACAGTATATCTTTAGTACTGTTTAGCACCACTAGGATATTACATTACATTATTAACACCTGAAATAAATATTCATTACGTAAAAGTAGGATATATTTATAGTTTATTTATTTTGTATAATAATGTGGATCATGATGCTTAATTGAAGCAAAGGTGGTTTATTTTAAATTCTTGCAGGAATTTGCACGATAATCACTTAAATTGTAAGTCAATTTATTTTTATGTTGTGCAGAAGAAGCAAGTTCAATTGCTCAGATCATAGTTTGACCTTTACGCCAAATGAAATTCATTAGTTCTTCATATCAGCAACTAGTAGAGCATAAAGATTTTATCTTTATGGCCCCCATCTCCGTAATGGAGGAATAATTTTATTTTTTAATTAACATCTTTCAAAATAAATTATCGAATGATGAGTAAAATGAGTGAAGTGATGCTCTAATGAGCCCAACCTCCAGAGAATTTGGAGTTATCCAACATTCAGTTTTAAATATAAGGCAAAACCCGGAAAAAAATGTTATCACTATAACTCACCTTGACCGAAATTCTAGCTTCGGACCTCTGAATGAGGCAGACGCACTAATAGTACTACAGAGGCGTTTGGTAGGATAGTGTGTGTATTTTGCATTCAAGACATTTGAAACCCTATTAGAGCTTCCTAGATCGTTTCCCCCGGGTTGTTGGCTTATAATGAAAGACAACTAATGATGCACGAATGCATGCCGAATGTCATAGCTGTCAAAACATTTTGGCATAGTTTCACCTTTTCATTCATTTGCATTGGTTATCAGTATAATCTATTAAATCACGGTAAATTGTAAAAGAATGTAATGTAGCTATCACTCAGTCATGTATTTTGAAAACACGTCAATTAGTGCCACAAAATTTGTGGCAGCTTACTAATTATAATTACTAAGCAGTTAAAATGTTTGGAACCATGTGGAATCGATATCATTAGTGGATTAATGACGAGGGAAACATAATTAGAAGACCTGAAAATAAATCTATAATTGAAGCTTATGCTGATTAAATTAAAATAGTATAAACTTACCATTTCAAAGTAAAGAAAATATTGGTCACCAGTGTACATTGCTCATTGTAATATAATGCAAATAGGACTATTACGCCTTTAAAAATCATTTTAAATGAAAGCTACACCTTTAAAGTTTAAGATGATTAACATTTAATAAAATTGACACCACTGTGCACTTAACTGCATTTTGCAACAGAAAATTATTGTGAGTAGCAAAATGCGTAATGGTAGAAATCGACGTTCTAGGTGCCCCGCGTTGCGGCGATCATTTTGCAAAGGGAAATTTTCAAAAGGCGTGATGAATGATTAATTACTCTCACCTTTGTTTTCGATCTTGGAGAATTCTTGTAGATACCTCGATGTTCTGGAGCAATGAGGCTTAACTCTGGTCGCGGTATCGAAGTGAAAATATTTTATGCTGCAATTACTGGGAAATGACAATTCTTCTCCTTAAAGTATTGTGGAATTAATTCCGCAAAACCATTAATAAATTCTCTTACAATTTTAAATAACGTACATTCAGTCCTTTCACATCATACTTGTAGTTGCCTTGTTGAACATTATGTTTCTGACACACGCCACCAGTGAAACACACATGCACTTACAACTAAAACGTTTTTCTGCAAACTTGCAGAGCGACACCACAAATACGTTTTACTCTCAGGACTATCTGATTATACTGGGTTCTCTGCACAGGATATTTCTAGAACAAATCAATTATTTTTCTTTTATTGGTCCACGTCACCACACTACGTCTTTGCGTTATTCTATTTACCAATACGAACACTATTATGTAATATTCAACTTGTGTTGTATCATTCCGTGGCTTACCCAGTTTCACATTTCCTATTTTGTACAAATTACTTTTTCCAGAACAATTCAGATCAAATTCTTAAATATTTGAAATATATGAAATAAGCGTCACAAACAATAATGTAAAATAGGCAAACGTAACTTTAGAATATTGAGGTTTCTTTTCCAAAAGTGATAATCGATATTGACCAGCGTTGATATATACTTGCCAAAGATTGCAGAAGTCAGAGCCTTGCTGCCTTTGCAGACCCAGGAGCGACCCCCTTATCTTCGAAATCCAACTGAGTTCAAAAGAGAAGAAGAGTGAATAATTGCACGTAAGTCGGATAAATTTCTGAAGCAACTCCATAGTGCATAACGGAGATTATAAACAGCTTCAAAATGACAATTGAAGTTCCATTATTTATAGCAACATAGTTTAGCGGAGAGTTCTTTTATATTTCTAAAGTTTTTTATTAACGTCCTCCAAAGTTAAGTAATATCGGACAACTAGTGAAAGGAAACTGATGCTCAAAGGAGCCCATGATCCATACAGCCTAGAGTTAGCCCACATTCATCTTTCAGAATAAGGAAAACCCCCAGGATATCCCTTATCCAGATAACTCACCGGGACTGAGATTCGAACTCAGGACTTCTTGAAGATGGGGCAGGCAGTGTAAAATGACAATAGGAATTTCTTTTAAAGGGTAATGTCAAAAAACAAAAATATGTTAATATGCTTTGAAACACATTTTGCATAAAAATAATATACTAAAACAAATTATTTCACTTGATTCAGGTACCAGAGGTAATTTCTTCTGGAGTGCACTATTTCTCTGAGAGGGTGTTTCTTGCATGTTTGGAGAGAATAACAGTATGAGAGACGCTTGTCAGCGTGATGCTTGATCCCAACGTGGTGACGGCACATCTTATGTGTAGCGCTTCTATAGCTGAACAATGTGCTTTTCTTCTTTAGTTCCTGCTTTCTCTTCTGCCATGATAACCCAACACAGAGCTACTATCTTATGTTTACTCCGCGTTCACAGTACAAAGTGAATAGCTACCAGCAGTACAGCGAGCGAAAGCTACATTCACTATATTCAAATATTAGTGAAGGTACGAAACGGATTTTTTAAGCTAAATTTCTGTCAACGTTGAAAATAAAATATTCCGATTTACTAGTCTCAAATTCATTGCCACTGCAACTTTAATTTTTACACAAACAGGTTTTTATGTTACTTATAACCCATATCTTTGATAACAAGAATTGAATGAGATTGTCCTAATTCAACCAATGAATTAACAAGGTTATCCAAGGGGTCTGCTGTTTAAGAAAGTATGAAAAACAACAAAGAATTAGAGATTTTGTAACCACCGTTCATCAGTAAAAGATACTTTAATAAACAGCGTAGTGTTTTTAGTACATCACACTTTCAACTTTTAGTAAAGAAAAATCGGAAGTAGAATGATATAGCTTGCCATGGCACCGCATAAGGTATCAGTAACTAGCAAATGTAACACATTAGGCAAGTTTAGCATCTATCCCAGTGTATTGTAAGAAGATACATAAGAGACCCTGCATACATGAACAGACTGCTGAAGAATGGATATGACAGGGAGGGAACTCTGCAGTGAAGTGTAAGCTCCAGACCTCAGTTCTTGAAATCCTCGGCCACTCTTATTTATTTAAAATACGTTCCCGATTTGAGAGCTACATATCAACAATGTATTACTTCACAATTAATACTTTAAAAGCTACACAAAATAAAAATAAAATAAAATCACACTAGATATAGCAAACTATATTGAAATGAAATGTCCATAACACATATTATCTGTCTCTTCATAACTGAATTCTAGATTATTAGCTAAAATAGTTAAAATATCTGATAACACACTCAATTTTTTCTACACATTCTTTATCATGCTGATGTTACAAAGTTTATTTTTTATCTGCTTTAAGTTAATAGAAACAAAAGCTTTTAGAAATGCTTTAATTGCATATATCCTTCTAGCTACAATGTAATAGTGGAGTATAGTTGATTTAAGTGAGAGTCAAATCTTTTAAACGTAGTTGCACAGTGATGGCTTTGAAAAATCACTCTCTCGGCTTCACCAAACGAAAAATGAATAACGAACTTCCTATTTGAGAAAAAATATTTTTGTGCTGTATTATTTTGTCTATCTTTTACAGTTTGTTACTTACATAAGAGTAAAATCCATTTATAATGAAGAGGACTTCAAGAGGCTATTCAAGAAATTAAAGATATTAAAAAAATAAATATACAGTTTGTTTGTTTGAAAAGACCTCAAGTATATGGTAATTTAATTATAACAGTCATTTTGGGAAAATAAAGAACTTAAAAAATATATGTAAATGATAGTTTGAGATATAATTTTTAATTTGTTTATATTTATAGACTTTTGTTTGAATATTAATATGGATAACAAATTTAAGTGGATTCGTCATAAGTAGATAGCTGAGTTTTTCATATAACGAAAATTCTTGTTTATTCAATGATTGTCATTAGAAATACTTTAATTGTGGAAGTACCAGATTGTTGTATAATTACCGTTGTAACTAAAACTAACCAGCCGTTAAATTGTTAGTCTGCATCTGCCATTCACAGCAGCAGGTGATGTGCACATGCCAGAGAATTAAGATGTATCGGAACAGTTAGTAGAACCGGCCCATTGAGCCAGTCAGAACACGTCGTCCACTGTTGTGATTGCAGATACACAGCCGTTGATTATTCCACTCTCTCCTCACCAGCAGGACCATCTTGAGCAGTTTGTTCAGGCTGAACTGCCCACTGCATAATGCAGGTGGCCATGAACACGTTAACACTTAGCTGGGTTGGCCCTTAGGTCCTAGACACTTTTATGTAAAAGTATTACGTGTAAAGTTACGTTTTGACAACGTCTTTTGTATTATATGATAGAAAACTGTGTGATTTACAAAATAGTGTGTTTAGTTCTTTATGCTTATATATTGTGACTTTGTGGGCTCGTAGAATTAAAAGTCCAATTTGTCGAAATTATAAGTGTTCTTTATTTCCGTAGAAATACACTTATAGAAGACAGCAGCATTACGTTATATACACAGTCTACCAAGAACGATGACAATAACAAACAGCTTACTCAGCTTCCACTGTTTACACTCTCAGTTGTTCTCTGCTTACTCACTCTGTTTACAACTGGCAACTCCTCTCTTGGCGAGTCGTCACCTCTTTAAATAGCTCACTGATAATTTCTAGACTATTGTAAAATAAACCAGAACCCAAACAGTCTCTATCAGTCAAGAAGTAGCTACAAATTTCCATTTATCTCAGTTTGTTTGTTTCGGCAGACCTTTATCTACATGTTACCTTTGTCTGCCGGCTCTTGGTTTTCACACTCCCCGCCTATCAGTTTCTTTTGTATAAACAAGCCGCGCGATCGTAGATACGGGTTCACGACAGTATGTTTTTTTTTCTGGTCAATAAAATGGTGTATCAGCACGACAAACAAAGAGCATTTTCCACACATTTTCCTTTTCAGAGTTTAATGGAGGTACCATAGCTACAGAAGCTATTCGCAAGGCAGTACATTTGGTATAGTTAAAGATTCGACTATATACGTACGTTTTATATTTTGAGGTTTACGTGTGTCATTCAGATAGTACCAGGCGTGTAAATAATCTAATGAGATTGTTTCTCTCGCCTGTTTCGTTACAGTAATACGAGTATTATAACTGACTTGGGAGGCGAGAGCTCCGGAGACGATTCTTCTACTACTTATAGTAGGTCGGAATAATCCTAAGCTATTCGATTAAAGCTATTTGAAAGTTGTCCATGTCCCCCAAACGACGTCTCTTGAGTTTTGGTTTGTTTTGCTCGCTATGGGAAGAGAAAAACTTCAGTCATAAACAATAAGGCTGAATAATGGCAGGAAGGTTCCTACAGCCAGATAGATTGCGGTTCAATGTGTCCCCCAACGTTGCAGTTTTGCCCTAATGCACCTGAAACATAACGAAGAAAATGTCAATTTAATTGAAATGGATCAAGACTTTTAGACCATTATGTACTGTAATGCAAATATATTGTAAACCAAATTGCATCCATAATATGAAGTATTAACCAGGCTTGTAGGCCGTGGTCTACTGGGCTCCTTCTTCATAATATAAAGTATTAACCGGGCTTGTAAGCCGTGGTCTACTGGGCTCCTTCTTCATCTTCCCAGACGCTTCGTCTGCGGCTGCGATCAGTGGCAGTGCGATCGGAGTGTCCTGGCGGAAGTCTCAACAGCAACAGTTGCTGGAGAAGGAGCCCAGTAGACAGACCACGGCCCACAAGCCCGGTTAATGCTTCATATTATACTGACACCGGCCATGAAAGCTTACGTATTTTAACAAATTGCATCCATTTTGCTCTATTCATTTCCAAGTTATGCTAAATTTTTTATTATTTTGTTACGCTATTTCCAGGGTCTCTTGTGGAAAACTTGAAAATGTTATCCTGATCTAAATTTTTTTTTAAATTTGGACTTCTTAAGCGTTTCTGTGCGTCTCATTTAAGCTTATAGGCCCTGTACTGTTTTAATATTTTCAATTGTGTTTCCACCTAAAAATTAGGAATTTTTTGTTTAAATATGAAAAAAGAAAACATTTCACCGCACTATAATTTAGAGCACTCCTTATTCATTTTACTTATTGTATCTTTGTGACAAATAGCATTCTTGTATGACAAAGTCTTCTCCAAGAAAGAAAAAAAATGCTAAAATGTAACTAGCAAGCTCAATAGATACCGTAACCAATCTTCCATTGCACATTATCTTGCTTCACTTAATCCTCTTTCCATTTCGTTTTTGTCTTTTGCTTTCTTTAAATATTACTACAGCTTAGACGATTTAATGATTAAATATCAATAGAACTATATTGATATTTGTTCTAAAGAAAGTGTTTGTTGGACTATAACAAGTGACAACTAAATTTACAGATGTGCAGTGCAAATTACTGTATCATTATTTTTAGATTTAAGCTGGAATATTTCTTTGCTAATCTCAATATAAATGTATTTTAAAATTTTGGAACACAAAAATTGTTAATTAACATATTTCAAACACTAACTTTAATACTGGACTGTAAAATTATTAGTAGTAGATAATACAGAAATTAAAATAAAATAAATTCAGGAATTGTTAATCTGTATAAGTCCGTGAGGGCATTAAATGAAAGTAAGTAAAAGAAAATAGAAGAGATCTGTATATTGTATTTAATTTAGAGTAACAAGTTGGAACGAGTTGTGCTATTTTAATAAAAATTATAGCTAATAGATCTTATTTTCTCTAAAACTTTCACAATTTTCAATATCATGATAGTAACGAGAGAGCACTGCCTCTGAGAGCATCTCTAGGTAAAATTTTGTTTCGTATCAGATAAAAACATTAAACTGTGAAGAAAATGAAGCATATAAGGAAGGAAATTAAACAAATAACCTAGAGGAAATGCTGCTCTGATTACACTGGTTCAATAAATGTAGGCTTAATCTTAAGGTGTTCAAATTATTTAGAATCACGGAAAAAATAAAAATAACTAATGATGATGATGATTTATTGGAAGAGGCACTAAAATATTAAAATAATGCTACAAACTTTCCTTCTTGTTGATCACCTGCTAGAAGCGTCCCTTCCACCTGACATTCTGTAAAAACTAAAGGTTTACAAAGAAAATGTTCGATATATTGCACACCAGTAACAAGTATTCATGATCCAAGAGAACTTGGTGAAGCATCTAAAGGAAATCGGTAACGTCTTTCTCAACAAAACACAGCATTTACTTTCCTGATACCTTTATCGTCTTTGAGAGCCCGAGAAGTGCTTGGAGAGAGGGGTGTGATGTTACATCAGGGTTGAACACAGACTAACCGATCTGCCCTCTAACGCGTTCTCCAAAACTTCCTCCAACTAAATCTTAATACTTCAGCTCCAGTGGAAACTGATGATGCATTTCCTAAATTTACTTGTAGTGTTCCCATGCTCCTTAGTCTGGGAACATTAGCATAATACAGCATCTGGTGTGCAAATTTCCATTTCATGTTACATCAACGACTTTGTCATTTGGTTCAAAGATTACAGTGAAACAAACTCGAGTACACTTTGAATTTAGTTGTGAAAATGCAAACGAGTAAAACGTTCTACATCTCAGAAATTTTCTCCTTATACTAAATTTAATCCTATTTCTGTATATAAAATAATATCAACAAATGTATTGAATTTTACTCACATCAAATCTAAAATTTACATTTTGAGAGCTTCTATCGGTAAACTGATTAATTACTTCTTAAGTCACTTGAAGTGGCACGAGTGTATTGTTCGATTTGCAAGGAATTTCTCTTCCAGCGATGCCCAATATCTTTTATATGTTAATGACGTCACCGTTTCGCTTTACAACATTTATTTTTCATTCACGAAGCATTTATTTTGCACTCATTCAGTTAACCAGACATTAGAAAGGTTTATTTTCGAGTCCCGTGAATGCATCTTAGCTTGACAAATATCAGGTGTAGACAAATCCGCTCTTCTATTCTTCGCATAAAATTTGACCATCACTGATTTGTTTTAATAGCATTGTGTCTCCATTAAGTCCGATCACACCTAACATAAGAACCTAGAGCGAGTAATAAACGAATAGAAAGTGTCGCAAAATGGCATGTGAATATGTCTACTATATGCGCACGATAAGTTGAGCGTTGAATTTACGGTGTGTGCGGGCAGAGCGGAAGAAGCGGGAGCTAACGCTCTTTTGTTTCTGCTGTGTGGTCAACTTTGAAAAGTACGGTTCAGCAATATAGGGTATAAGATAACCGAAGTATGCGCCGTAAGTGTGAAATATTTGGACAAATAGTAAATTGAACTCGTTCCGATAAGCTGTATATTTATATACTTACTATTTATATAATAGAAAATAGAAAATAAATATGACAGTTATAAATACACATTTAAAATGTGATTCTTCGAGTGCGGTGCATCACTTTCATCACTAGTATTCTTTGATGTGTTGACGATAATTTCATCAATTGCATTTTCTATTACACCACCGTTTCTGCAGTAGTTCACTTCCAGCTCTTGGATCTTCTTACGGTGCGTTGCACTTACGGAAGATAATGCTTTTATAGGAAGTTTCCGCAGATTTGTAGACGACATATCACCATTAACGTTACATCCTCTGAAAACATTCCTTAGTTTTGCCCATGCCAGCTCAATTGCATTCAGATTACATTTATATAAATAATGTGTCCCCTTTCGAGAGCCATACCATGCACAACATACGTTTGTTGTAAACTGGTTAGCTAATTAACCTCGAAATTGATCAAAACGAAATATAACGGACTTCATAAAGCTTAGTGCATTAGCCACTAGATGTCAGTGTAGTGCAGTGTAGCGCATTACAAATTTCAAAGTTGTTACCCTTGTTTACGGAGTTAGACGAAACTTACCGAATGAGGACTTGGAACTCCAGCGCTCAACTTATCGCGCGCATACTGTACCTATGTCCAGCACTTTTTGATACGTCACCAATACCGGTGCTCGATAAATCAATTACCGGCTGTCTCAGTTGTGAACTCTGGTATATTTTCCTTTGGTTATGTGAAAGGTGTGAAGATAATAAGATTAGGTTGGCTATTATGTTTGATGAAGGTCAATAACTGAGCTATTTGAAGCGCGTTTCCCAACATTTAAGGATAAAGAAATAACCTGTTTATGAATCTTAGCGTGAGAAACAAACTATATAAATATTAGATGTTATCTGACATACCAATTACTTTTTTAGGTTTAAATTAGGGTTTCCTTAGTAACCTTGATAAACCTAGATTGGCGTGTGTCACGAAATATTACGCGGAAAGTTCCTTGCACATCTGTAGGATTATATATAAAACAAGAAGGAAAACATTTGCAAGTTTTAAAAATATGAACATGACCCAGCTTATTAATGGCTACATATATGTTGTCAAATCTTAATACTTATTTGCAATTCACACACTTGTGATCTGCTAAATTTTAAGATTTTCATTTTCCTTTGTAATTTTAATAACTATATGTACACGTATTTGCAACTTGTTGATTTCCAATTACCTGAATTTTGAGCTAATAGGTTTCTAGTTGACAGAGTTCACTGCCGTTGCCTTAGCTACACTGACTCAACTCTTTGCTTTTGTTTAACACGGCACTTGGCTCACTAATGACTTTTACCTTACAAAAAGTTAACTTCTACTTCTTAGCTTATTCTTTCATTTTAAGTGTAAAAGTTATTTATTGCAATTAATTAAATCAGATGTCTAATTTTAATTGCATTATTAATTTCAGAATTAGCTTTTTGGCTATCATTTGAAGGAAAGAGTCATCTTAGTTAACTATACACTTCTAGAGTGACTATGGTGAAGAGTATAAGGGTGCATAAAGATATAAAAGACGTCTATATGCATTTAAATATGGGAAAGATCAGCCAGCAAAATTAGTATGGAAGTAAATAGGAGACCGAATATGAGCAATCATCGGCATTAAACCTGACCACGTACCATTGCTCAATTACTTATGTATTCTTTGCAAATTATTTTAAGCTTTTTGGCTTTAAGGTTTCTCCCTTTATTCTTTCATTTAACCATTGATCAGTAAAGTACCTTTCTCTTCTCATTTCGATACCTGAATTACTCTCATTCTCCAGAAAGCCTGCCACTCCCCTCAAACAAAGGAATAAAGAAGGTGTACTTTAATACATTTTAAGACAGAGGTTCATTCCCGGAACTTTTACTATGGCGAAACCTTGTGGTTAAAAGCCTGTTTTGTAGCAACTTGCCAGAGTTTTCGTGACGGTAAATCGAGCTCAGAGGCGAGGGTGTTAATGGGGCTGGAGGGATTTCCTGCCAAAAGGTTACCCCTTCTAAGTAAAGAAGACTTACAACAAAACGGCTTTAGTAATCAGGATCAATAGTTCATATAAATAAAAATAGTTATATTTTATCTTAGAATACTTCTTTCTCTTTTCGTACTTCTGTAAGCTATAGCTCATCTGAGCGTTCCTGTTCTATGCCTGAATATTATCTAGAGTTGTCTCTTAATCTTGAAAATCATGCAACGAGAGTCTCGCAATTTTAATAACATTCATTTTCATTTAATTGCATACGTCGTCCCTATATATTTGAGATCTTTAAGAAATTGGTTTTAGCTTATTAGCTGTCTTTTAATCAGAAAACTTCAAATACGTTTTCTGCATTATTAGTGTTATAGCGTTACTAATTCTCTGATTCATTTATGAATAGTTTCGTTTTTTATGTTTAATAGTCGTATTAATTAATTGCTTTCTCAGTTGTTCTTAGTCATTGTTACTTATTTTTCAATGTTTATATTTATATAAATTCAGGAACTTGACGTTCTAAAAGGTACATTGCTTGGTAAAATGTGCCGACCCTCCTTGTGTACAAAAAGATAATACGAAAAGGATATCGTATTAATTTTTCAGTATTATTTATATATTATATAAATCGTATTATTTTTATTATATAAATCGTATTATTTTTATTGTATATATCCTTAATTTTTTTATCGAAAGCAGATTTTCAAACGCTTGTTTACTTGGTACGCTAAGCATTCGATGTAAAGTGACAAGACTAAACTGTAAAGGATTTGAAGAACAATGGCAGAAGTCATTTGCTTTTCATACATCGAATGGCAATGTGGCACCCAGAATAGGAATCAAACGGCTGAGAGACCAAAGATGGGATGAACAAATAGCTTCAAAAAGATAGCAGGGACACAGTGGTCAACCCAAGCTAAGAATAGATCTACATGGAGGAAACTGGAAGAAGTAGCTACCCAGATGCTATAAACTAAAAGTGTGTGTTTATCATATATAAATCTGCAGAAAAATGATGTGTGTGTTAACTGCGTGAAGTAAACTCTTACAATACTAAGGACACGAAAGTACGCCGTTACTGGAGCGCAGCAACTGCACAAGGCTCTTGGGAGTTGTAACCCTAATGAGCTTCTCAACTGCTACTCCCTGTGCAGCAGGAGGCTTTGCCCTCAAATGATTTACAGGCTTTTCATTCATTCACTGGTAATAGGTGCATCGTAGTGAGAGAGTGAAGTGATGCGTTAACTCAAACACACCTATGTTGATATATACGAAACAGTAGGTTTATTGTGGGAAAAAAGTTTGAATTCCATAGATGTTCACCATGAAATTGTGGCGCTGTACAGACCCTATACAATTTTGCATTCAACAATCATGAAGTTGTGCCAGCAATTTGAGCAAGATGTGGCTGATGCTAATCGAGAAGAAAGATCATCAATATCGAACACTAAAGGCAACATTGAGAAAGTCGGTGAAATAATTCCCCGCAATTGCAGAGTGAATACCCCAGAAGTCGAACAGTGGTTCGGCATCTTAATAGGCAGTGCTCATTCCATCATGAGAACCATTTGCAGTATCAGAAATCATGCTCAGTCTGCGTTCTACGATACCTGACAACCACACCCAAAGAAGTAAGGCTTATGGCCTCTCCGGACTTCCTTCAACGTTACTCTCTTGAAGACAACGATTTTCTCATCTGCATCATTACAGGCGATGGGACATGGATGCATCATTTCACTCCTGAAACTAAGAGGGCATCTATGGAATGAAAACCTACATCCTCGCCTCTGCATAGAAACATTCAAAGATAACCCGTCAGCAGAGAAGATGTGGCCACTGCTTTCTTATATTGTGAAGAAGTTGTTTACACACAGTTTATGTAGAAGGGCATGACTATTAATGGCGATTCTTATGTCGAAAGCTGACGCTGTAAAGAACGACAGACGTGGAAAGTTAAACAGAGACACTGTTTTCATTTACGACTATGCAATACTGCACACTCGCCCTCATTATTTCGATAAGTATGGAAGCACCCGGTATACAGAACGAATCTGGCAGCATACGATTTCCATCAGTTCGGCAAGCTGCAGAACGTCTGGTCGGAAACAGATTTGTCAATAATGAACAAATCAGACAGGTAGATTTCTATCGAAGAGGAACTGAAGGACTATTAGAACGTTCACATTTGTTTGCAAAGACTTGGTGACTATGTTGTAAAATAGTGTGATGAGTTTGTGTCACTTTGCATTATAGTGAGTCACTGAACAGAACGCCCTGTTTGCCGATTCATACTTAACTTACTTTTTGAATGCTACTGTTTATAATAAATACAACTACTCTACAATAATAGCAGAAAGCCATAAGCCCCGACCATTGTTCAGAAGTCAGGCGTTGATTCTAGGGGAAAACTGCAATTCTGCGTTATTTTCTCTCCAGGGTGACCGAGAGCCGTTCAGGTCAACAGTTTGGCTGGAGGGGATGGAGGTATTAAATCTTCATGTTGAATGCTTTTTGTTGGCAGGTGGCACGGACCGCATTTGTTGGAAGAAGAGCAGGGATGCGGAATAAAAATGGACCCACATCGAACGTCACCGTAGCCAACCAAATTCGACTCCTACCGAGAAACTAACCAAGCAAGAATGGCACAAATGGAATTTAGCAAATCAAAGGAAATAAAAATTCCCGTGGACGTAGCAAAGATTTATCAAGGGGCATGTGGGGCTAATAAAAAAGTAGTACTTTACACAATTTATCTAACCTGTCTAAGTTGGCAAAGAGAGAGAGGGGGAAAGAGAGAGTGAAGAAAGAAAGGAGCAAATGTAGAAACGCCAAGAGATATATTAGTTCCCTGCACGGCACTCAGGAGGGTGTGGCCTTTTCTACTCAGTTGTTACACAAATGAAAAATAAAAGTTCGATCGCTTAGTTAAAGAAAAGGCTTCTTAGCCAATAGAACCGTATCTTCTTACCTCTGAATCAACATGTTGTAGCTTCCAATATTTTGAAAACGTAAGTAAGATTCATCAAACGAACTTCTCTACTCAGTTTTCTATAAACCATTTTTACAGCACAAATTGTTCTTTGACACTAACCATATGTAAGAAAAGGCATGGAAAGTTAGAGCAGATTGAAAAAAAATTCAATGCCATAGTCGGGATTTGGACTTGGGATCTTTCAGTCTCTGTCAGTTGGCCTAACCGTTGAGCTACCATAGCAACTTGCCAGCAGGACATTAAATGCTCCAACTGACTCGCTTGATTCTTACAGCACTTTATTCATCTATCTACTTCATGAAAATCGAATTAAGACTTTCCAATACACTTTTCATATGTGTAAACCCTAAGAAAAACCGCACATATAGGGCCAGGACTTGCCAACCCGACATCCAACCTCACACCCATATATGCAAGGTGGAGGTGGGCTATCATCCAACCGATAGGGGGACGAGATGTGGTCAGTATCTTGGCACTCCCAGCCGGAATGTTGGCCAGAGCCGCTTATCTATCGTAAGCTCCTTAAATTCCTCACGATGCTGAGTGCACACAGGTCCTATACCCAGGATTTCTTATGTGTAAATTGGAAATAAAATAAACCAGTAGGTTTAAGTGAAGGTTAATTCATTTCAGGAGCTGCTTACTTTGTATTAGAATTGAAACTATATTACCTTTCCCTGACGAAGAATTAAAAGTGACAATTGAAGAAAAGTGTAAGTATTTTAAAATGCAAACTGTTAACGAAGAATATCTGGGGTAGTTTGTCTAACTCTTATGGTTTAAAAATTAAACAAAAGCTGTTTAGAATAGGGAGGAATGCATGTACTGAAGTGATATGAAATAAAAAGCCTGCAAATCCCTTGAGGGCAAAGGCCTTCTGCTACGCTGAGAGTAGCAATTAGGAAGCTCACTATGGTTGCAACTCCTAAGAGCCTTGTGCAGTTGCTGCGCTCCAGTGACAGCGTACTTTCTTGTCTTTAGCACTGTCAGGTTTAGTTCACACACTTAATACATACACCATTGTTGTACATATTTATGTATCCACGACAAACACACAAAACACACACACACAGACACACACACACACACACACACACACACACACACACACACACACACACACACACACACACACACACACACACACACTTCTGGATAACTACTTCTTGCTGTGTCCACCATGTGACTCTGTCCTGCTTGTGTTGACCACTGTGTCCCTGCTGTCTTCTTGAAACTATCTGTCCATCTCATTTTTGGTCTCCTGCCGTTCAACAGGCTATTATGGGGTCCCAAATTGTCATTCGTTGTATCCATCGGAGGTGCTGCATTCTGGCAACATGTTCTCCCCATCTCCATTTTATCTATTGCACCCTGAACTCATGCCTGACTTCCTGTTTGTCATCCTCTCCTTCATTGTCACGTGTAATATCTTCAGCTCTGTTTTACGCTGACAGATTCCAGCATGGTACTCTGTTGTTGTTTTCTTTATAGGATCAAATTTGGCATTCATATAACAACATGGGTAGTACACAGGTTTCGATGACTTGTTTCTTTATACTTTGCTTTTGGAAGCTATCGTCTAGGATGAACTTGAGACTCAGTATTTCTTCTATGCCTAGTTGATGCGCCTTTTTATTTCTATTGTAGATTTATTTGTAAAGGACATTTCTTAGCCTAGGTAGATATAATCTCTGACATACTCCAAATCCTCGCCGTTGACCCTTATTTTCTCCTCCATGGCGTTTGTCACTGCTGCAGTTTATTTGGAGTTCATAGTTAATCCCGCGCCTGCGCTAACCCAGTCCAGCTCCTCCAACATTGATTGTAGTTCTTTTTCAGTTGTTGCTACCAACAAAATTTCGTCTATTCTCAGATAATTCAAGACGTACATTTATCATGAAAATAACTTGAACACATCGTGTTTCAATCAAAACTTTACAGCCACTTTTAGAGGAAACAAAAGTAAGGAATACTTTTCCATGCACAGGTTAGTTGTGGTGGGAGCTCTGTTTTAAAATCGTCATATAGTTTCTTTGAAATATCTTGAACTTAGGCACTTAATATCATATTTAACAGACATTTGGTCTTGATGTTATGCTGTTCATATACACACACTATCTCTCTTACATATGTACTGTATATACAGACAGATCTACTTTTTAAAATGCATTTCTGTGGTACAGGAAGCCATCAAACGTTTATTTCCATCAAAGTGGACATCAAATTCTAGGTGAAAGGCCATACACTCTCTCTCTCTCTCTCTCTCTCTCTCTCTCTCGCTCTCTCTCTATGCATTGTAAGTACTTACTCTAGAGGAAGAGAGAGAGAATCCCCTGTGAATTAAGATCGAAAGAGAGTGTCTATAAAAATAGAAAATCAGCCCAGCTAAATTGAATCAGGAATAGATACAGTTACAATTTGTTAAGAGGTTCATAAAAGTATTGAATAACATTTGTTAATTAAGGAGACATCAATAGAAGTATTTCGCTATTGTTAAATCAGTCAAATGTGTGACCGAATATCTCAGTAATTATTTGAGAAATCAGGTTGAAGTTTTACATGTTGTAGATCAATACCTTCTAATTTATTAGCATACTTCTGTGTAGTAATTTATTGAATAGCAAAGATACACCGGGCTTTGATTAGGTTTATCAGAAATTATCATCACTGTATAACCAAACACCTTATTAACACCAAGTAGATACACATGAACTTTCAATGAGCTTTTACCACCCTAAAATATATTTCACCTGTCTTCATTGTACCAGAAAATGGTTCAAAGCAAAGAGTCAGAAAACAGATTCGTATACATTTCATAGAAAGAAACTATGTAGGTTAAAGACGGAAAGTCCATGGTCAACAGTAATACCAATTTGAGAAAAAAAAGTTGGAATTAAAAGATACACTAACATTTAAAATGTATGAGTATACTCAAAATAGTGTAAGAGTTATTTCTTGGGGAGGTTCTTGAAGTGATACTGAATTCACAGGTTACGTTCTATTTTTAAACGTATATTTACGTATTGTATAGATATGACATTAAAGAATAAATTTAAATGTTATAGACTGTAAATGAACCTAAAATATCACTTTTTCGCAATCTTTCATTTGACCTTTTCAGCTAAAATTACTGCACTTCTAGTTTACAACAAAAATAAATCAGAAGTAATCAGTTAAGAAGTTACTAGAATCCATAAAAAGTCAATAAATAAAAGTAAATAAAGAAAACAAGGATTATTTGAAATTTTAGTAGTATTGCTAAATTCATAACTAGTTTGCCAAAATGATGAACCCTGAAATTTAAGTGTGAAGGTTGTCGCTTCACGTCATGTTTTCCACCAAATGGATAAACGCAATCTGTAGTAGCGGAGAGAGTTACCGGGGATGTAATCCGATAAACGCTCGTTAGAGGGATGTTTAGTACAGCAGAGAACTTAATGTCGTTAACCTCCTGCTGGAAATTCATCTGTGGGCAATATAGGTACTTGATGCTGTGTACAAACATGAGCACCTTTACTAGTTTCTTTACGGAAATTTCCACTTAAAAATGAGTGAGACTAGTAATTTGTACGAAAGATGCAGCTACTAAATCAGGTGTGAATGGACAACTT
This sequence comes from Mantis religiosa, assembly GCA_030765055.1. Lineage (NCBI taxonomy): Eukaryota > Metazoa > Arthropoda > Insecta > Mantodea > Mantidae > Mantis > Mantis religiosa. Next base: position 101,697,897 of record CM060957.1, on the reverse strand, counting down.
CAGCTCGGGATAATATATCATAAACTGTTGTCAAGAATAAACACTGTAATTTCTTATCAAGCAAAGGAAAGAAGTCATATTCAAAAGAAATATTAGGCAGTGTTTCAGAACGTGCAGTACAGTGATTAGTGACGTTCATTATTACATTATTGTTTCATTGCTTATACAAAGTTTTAGGATTGATATTGTAAGTTATTTCAGCCTTCCTTTTGAGAAACCTGAAGATCAGATGAGAATCCAGAAAAAACATGCTGAAATGCCTTTGACCCAATAACTTGTCGGCAAGTTAAACAAATATTAACGTTATACAATTGAGGGTAGATTGCAGTACAAATATATTTACTTACATCTTGTATTTTCATTACCACAAGGAAAATAAAACATGCATAACATCCTACTACTTGAAAAATAAGTATTTTAAAAGTTTAAATATTAATAAAAATATCTCGGAAACCGTTAAACACAACAACCATTTCTTGTTTATTCCAAGAAAATTAAATATATACATTTTATTTTGCATATAAATATCTTATGAAGGGTACTTTAATGAATGTTTTAATATCCTTTTGGGAAATAAAGATGTTAAATTTATATTCCATGAAGACACCTTTGGAATGGGAGATTTTCTTTAAAGATAGCATCTTAGGAAAATACTGAAAGTAATTATTAAATTTTATATTGATTCAAGATTTTTATTTTTGTAGTTGTGGTGTTCGCGTACACAATATTTACTTTTCTTAAACATACCCTTTTTTAATTCAAAGCCACAAAACATGCGTTAACTACTAAATCTGGTATTTTTAATTAAATATCACGGAAGACAAAGCAGAATATTTGTTTATCCACAAGGGAATTTTTCCCGCTTCTGTAGTGTATGTGGTAGTATATCTACATCTTGTTTAAGAGGTCCCGAATTCGAATCTCATTAGGGTGAGTTATCTGGATAAGTTTTTCTTCGGAGCTTTACTTTATATCCTGAAAGATGAATGTCGGACAACTCTGAGGTTTATGGACCCTGGGATCATTTCAGCCATTTTATTCGTCGTGTGATATGATTTAACGTTGGAAGACCTTGCTTAAAAATTCATTTATGAACATTATTTATATACAGTTACAGAGGGAATTTTTTAATGATAATGTTTGTCATCTGTGAGAATGGAACCTCAATTTACACAAAGAATGCTGTGTCCAATGAAAGCAGGGGTCATGGTCTTATGGAGGTTAGGGTATCGCACAAACATCAAAGCCATTGGAAATCGTTACTCTATGGTGTGTTGAATTTGCTGTGTAAGTTTACATACACTGTGATATTTGCTCAAAACCACC